>JANHFL010002904.1:74519-94357 GCA_032468155.1 Oxyrhabdium leporinum | reverse complement strand
GAGGGGCGGGACCAGCCAGTGATGGGACAGGGAGCCGCAGCAGAGGGCCCAAAGAGCCGCATGCGGCTCTGGAGCCATGGTTTGCAGACACATATGTTAAGTGTTCAGGAGAGATCCAGGCTTAGTCCATCAACAGCAGGTGTCAATTTTCCATTTCAGGCATACTTGATTCTGTTTATAAGTCTTCCATTTTGATGTTTTCAGTATGCTGACCAATTCGGAAGACTAATATTCTCTTAATTAGAAAGAACCGGATATGTGCAGAAAATTTTAAATGTAAAATGCACCTTTTTGTGATCAAGATGTCACTATTTTGAAAGCATGAAATGAATTGTGTTTATAACTTTGGACTTCTCAAGGAAATACGGAATCTTAAAATCAAAACAGCTGTTTGAAACTCAGCACAACCTGTTTTTCACTCAGAACAGTATATAAAATGGACACAAAATAGGGGTTTCAAATTTGAAATAATTTGAATTTCAAACTATTTCAAACTATTTCAAACTGGTATTTTGTTTTTAAAGTAATTAATTCACTTCCTGTACCATCCCAAACTCTGCTAGGTACTTCCAATACTCAAGTTTTCAGTGCCTTTTGCAGTATCACGATATGGAAATCTCTTGGGGAATACTATTGCAGAGGAGAGGTGCTTTGTGATAGAGAACCATGCCTCTGACACTGTGAAACATGATGTTGTTTAACTGACTGATACTTTGCCCTACAAATTGCTAATCTATTGTTTTATTTTTAAATTTGTAAAATATTTTAAACCTTAAAAAAGAAATAGTTATATTTTATATTTTCCATACAATCTTATGAGGTAATTTACTAAACTTGTGTGAATCATCACTGACAGAATTCAAATCTTATGTTAAACTATTATACATCACTTACTAGGTTTTGGCTAAATTTGATATATTAACCAGCCACTAATTCTTGGAAAACATGGTTCATGGCTTTGTGTTGTGGGTGAACTATTAGCAACCTATTGTAATACCTCAGGCGATTAGGTAAATAATGACTTTCATACTCCCCCCCCCCCCATCATTATGTGTCTGCTTTTTCCTCCCTTTTCCTTTCTGTTATTGCTGCTTCAAATGACAATCTTTATGTTTAGCCAAGTCAGCTCTTCTCTTACAACCAGATGTGCTCTCCTTCACCACTCAATGTCATGTATGAGACATGAGATGCAGGTGAAACTGCTGCCACAGAATCTGTTCTTGGTGGAATACAAATATTCTTCCTTTCTTCTTTCCCAGCTTTGCCTCAGTTATTAGATGGAAAACAGAATCAGTCCCCAGTAAGATTTTGGCTTTCTTTATGTAAAATAAAGGATGACATGATATAATATGTTGTTCATCTGAGGTTGTGTTTACCTGCTTTTAAGAACTGCTAAGGACCAGATGATTTTTACTATGCCCTAATATGTAAAACCATGGAACTCACAGGGAGTGTACTTTCTTTTTTACATGACTGTATATAGGTTATTAAACACAACATGCTGGAAGGATTTGCCACAGTCAGCCACTGTTGGCCATTGTCATTGCCTCTACTTTCTGCATTTCTCTTTCCTCTGACTTTTTTGTTTACTATTTCAGTTCTTCCCTGCTTCTCACCATAGGTATGGTTATATTCTTGTCTCAATATTCCATACATCTGATATAGTCCACCAAAGTTTATCTAATAATAAATGTCCTTGTATTTAAGATGGTACAACTGTTTCTTATAAAATGGAACATTCAGACCAGTCTGTGATTATAGAACATAGAATCAATGTGTAAATAGCTAGGCTCACACTCATGCTGTTGCTACAGTGTATCTGTTGAAAGTTGATTTCATAATTTGTTCAGTTATCAATGGATCAGAGTTGTCTGTTTCATTGCAGTGACTTATTTTAAGTTGATTGGCTGCTAATTTCAAAAGAGGGCTAGAATAAATAGAACAATTGTGCGAGTTATTGATTACTTGCTACACTTAGTGTCATGGCCAGCTCAGACTCTGAAGATGAAGAGGAGTTACAGGAGGGTCAGCAGCCTGAGGAGATTCAGCTGGAAGAGTCAGGCAGGAAAAGCAAGCGTTGCTTAGAAACCAGGAGAGGCAGCTATTCCTGGCCTCAGAAGATGAAGAGGTGGAAGTAGCATCTTCTCCCAATTTGAAAAGAGGGAGACTGATCAAAGGCACTCAGGAAGACTGTTGGCCAGAAAGAACCTCAACCCACTCAACGGAACAAACCCGGATCATGCTACTTCTATATAAGAGGAACTGTGCATCTGACAGATCAATTGGCAACAATTCTCCCTTTACCTCACCCCTATATTCCTGAACTCCTTAAGCCTACCCTCTCAAGTAGTAACCCTGGACCCTCATACTATATTTGTTTGATCCTCTAGTACCTTGTTTACAATTTGAATTCATTCTTCTAATTTAAACTGGTTGAGTTTTTGTGGGCTGGGTATTTTGGGCATGACGGATTATGATTGCTTGTCCATCCTTTTTGCCATTAAAGTTCTGTTTGGAGACCTTTTTAGTAAAAATATAAAACTTACCTGCGTGTCCGATTTCCATGGCTAGGACAGGACATTTAAGAATTGTTCTTACCTTACTTGGAAACTACTTATAGTTGTTTGTGGGTGCATGCATTTCTATAGAATATGATTAATAATAGTGTGGTAAACTTGGAATAAGAATAAGTTAGCTTTTGGACTTGTTGCCTATTGTGGTATAATGCGTTTCCGTTATATAAATATATATTTAAATGTTCTAAGCATGCCTTCAATTTTATTTTTTTGTGATTATTCATGCATTGTGCTAAACTCTAATGTGTTTTTAGATTAGTATATTGTATGATCAAACCATTGTCATTTATAAACCATGTTTATTGTTTAATTAGTAGTTTAATGAATAGCACTTGTAAGTTGTAGAACTGATATCAAAGAGGTAGTTAGCTTCTCCCTTTTATAATCAAACATCAACAGAAAAGGAACAAGTTGTTAAGAAATATGCTGTAGGTTGGCATTCATTAAGGCATTGAAAAAGACATTAAGATGTTGTGATGTGTTTATATCAAAATAGTATAAGCAATGATAGTCTCTGAAATATAAAAAAAGGAGTTGAATTTCGAAAATGGAAAAACTATTGAAGCTTTTGAACTTTTGTGTTGAGGAAGACTCCTGAAATATACTGTGGACATCCAAAGGAAAAAAAACACGCAAATGGATCATTGAACAAAGGAACTCAAGAGTTCTCATCAAATCACAATGACCACACTCAATTTATCCTACTCCAGACACATGATGCAAAGTTCTAACTCTCTAGAGAAGATACTAATGCTTGAGAAAGATGGAAGGAAAGGGAAGAAGAATGGCAGTAAAGTGGTTAGACTCAATTACAGTAGTGTTGGATATTCCACTAGAAGCCCTGAAAGACCAGCTTAGGGACAGATTATTGTGGAGAAAAACGATCTGTGTGGTCATTCAGAGTCAATACTAAGTTGATGGCACATAATGAAATCTCTAGGACCTGGCTTGATAGGCAGTTAGTTTTATTTGAGGTGATTGAAGATAGTACATAAGAACTATCTCTCCATGCACACAGTAAACTACCAGTAAATTGTACTTCTAGATCTACTACCACTATGTGTATTACTTCTAGATTACATAAGGTTAGTAACTGAACATGAGATTAGATGGTGTCCTTCAGAACACCAGATTTGTTCCTAATACTTCCATTTGACAATCCTGTGAAGATATCTGGGAAAGGAAAATTCTAGACAAAATTATTTACTGAATTGGCAACATTGTGTTGACTGCTATAAGAGAATTCTCCGAGCAATATATTTAAAGGCTCAATTACATTAAAGCAAAAGTTAATTGACAGATTTTGGTACTGGAGACAGAATAGAAAAAGAGGTATGAAGCACAAATCTTCTTTATTGATATATGCAAATAATCTTTAACTGATTGATTGCAGAAATAAACATTTGACTAGCTATAAACAACATCAAACTAGTTAATTGCAAATGATTTTTTGTAATTGATAAGATTAGAATTATTCATTGCATTAATATGCATGCACATTAAAATATTAAATAGGACACAGAAAGTATGAAATAATAGACAGTGGTAATATAAAACTTTATACAATGGTTCTTTCAGATTCAAAGGCCAAATCTTGACCTGAAGCCTTACTTTTACCTTAGGAGCTTTATGAAAGCCTTATCTTCCCAAGGCTAATTGTTAATTTCTTTCAGCTGGGCTTGAGGTTCTTCTTTAAGCTTAGCACTTTTGCTTATTTTATTAATAATTGTTACATTCTGTGTCTCTGAGAATTTTCATTGCCTAATTGTTTCCTAGCTTAGCTAACATTTTTATTTGGACTGAAAAATGTAAGTGTGTTGGGGGCTCTTTTTTGGACACCTATTTTTTTTTAATCCATTGATTAGTTGTGCTAGGAAGAGTAGATAAGATTTTTTGTAATTAGAAAAAAGAACTGGCTTCTTCTTGACCATATCGTCTGTGATAGAGGTAGCAATTTTTGATGGCTTATTATCAAATCTATACTAATGTACAGATTGATACCAATCCGAAAGATTACATCAGTATGCAATATACAAACTTTAACTTGAGATTTCCTCTTATGTTCAAACAGCCAAACCATTTACCCAGTTGGTGAAGGAAATGCAACTTCATCGAGATGACTTTGAAATCATAAAAGTCATTGGCAGAGGTGCATTTGGTGAGGTAAGATACCTTTAAAGCTTCCAAATGAGTAAGGAAACATACTGTTGACCAATTTTTCCAATAGATAAATTCTTTGTTTTGAACCCACCTTCCTTTAACAATGGAAGCTAGATAATTGAAGATGATCTGTTTGTACCTATGTTACATCTCACAATATTATATATAAATCAAATGTATAGATTGCTGAATTCATAACAACCATGAACAGCATACGTTAAAAACAAATACTATAAATAAAAACAAAAAGAAAGTAGGGAATTAATAGATACAGCACATTAACAAAATTCTTACAAAAGCACATACTTCCTAACAAAGAGCTTAGGAAAACAATCAGGTCTTCCAACACCTATTTAAAGAATGGCAAGATCAAGATAACTCAGACCTCTGGAGATTACTATTGCACAGTGCAGACACTGTGACAGAAAAAGCATTCCACTGAGATCCCATCAGATGATACTCTTTTAAAGACAGATTCTGGAACATGCCCACTCTGTTAGATCTTACTGGATAGGCAGAAAAAATAGGAAAAAGATGGTCACTCAGATAGCCAGGCCCTATGCCATGAAGGACTTTAGAAGTCTTAAATAGCACTTTGAATTGTAACCAGAGGCTAACTGTTAACCAGTGCAGACTGCATGCAAAGGTGTTACACAAACATTTCAAGGTATGCTCATAACTTCATGCATCAATGCACTCTAGACCAACTGTAGTTTTGGGGTGGTTTTCAAGGGTATCTCCACTGTTGCATGTTGCAACAGTGTCCACGCACAAATAGTCCACGCACAAAAATAATGACTTTGAGAAGGAGTTCCTGATTCAGAAAAGGGCAAAGGCCTCCTGTCTATAGCTAGGATCTACTCTTCAAACAGGAGTTACGAGTCCACACTAGTTTTCTCCAGCGAAGTTCTACCCCATTTTAGAATTAAATATGAAGAATTCATGGTCCCAGACAAAAGTACCCAGCCACTCAGTATTCTCAAGATTGAGTTTAAGTTTCTTTCTTCCCATCCAGACCCCAGCAGCCTTCAGACATTGGGATAGGACAGAATCATTTGGTCAGGTTGGGCTCGAGATGTTCAATTTGGTATCACCAGCATATTGATGATACATGAGCCTGTGTTGATGAATGACATCACTCATCAGCTTCCTGTAGATATTAAACAGGATGGGTGAAAATATCCAATCTAGTGCCATCCTATATACCCACTTTTCAATATCCTCACTACCAGTAGAATTGACTGCAGAGAGAGAACCATTGCAACACTGCGCCTCCACTCCTAGTCCTGCAGTCCATCCAGAAGGATACCATGATCAATGATATCAAAAGCCACTGAGAGATCTGAACAATTGTATCATTGGTGTCCTGTCTCTGTGAGAGGTTATTGACGTGTGTTCAATGCCATCTCTCTACTATGCCCCAGGGCAAAGCTAAAAGTCCAGGACAAAGTTCCCTAAAGTCCAATGAAAGTATAAATAGTTGTGCTTAAAAGATATTCTAGTCTCGGGACAAAGCTAACCTAATTATTTTCTCTGCTATTATTAGGACCGGTCACTATTTTTAAATCCTTTATCAAGATGCAATGTTCTTACTAAAGATATCAGTATGTTATTGAGTTGATTTTGATTGTCCCCAAAATGCATTTACATAATAGAAACCATATACATTGACTTTCATTAGGATAATTTTTTCTTCAATTAAAATAGTCATAGCTACTTTTCTATGGCTCTGCCTTATAACTGAAGATGCTGTTTGATTTCTGTGTGTGGCTTGGTATCACTTGCATGGTTTTCCAAAGTATTTAGGCAGCAAGGATTTTTTTTCCTCATTATTTGCTACCTGTTGTTTTTAATTTGAGAGATTTACCACCACCCCTCCCTTAATCAATAAAAACTGGAACAAAGAAGAACACTTCAGCTAGTCCTCAATTTATAACTATTTGTTTAGTGACCATTCAAAGTTACAATGGCACTGAAAAAAAATCATAAAATGAGACAAAATTCACTTAACTGTCTTGCTTAGCAATGGAAATGATGGTCTCAACTGTGGTCATAGGTCAACAACTACCTGTAGTAAAATTAACTTTGCTGTTCAAGCCAAAACCCAAGTAAAGAGGTTCATGAAAATTTTCCCCTATGTCAACTGTAATAAAAATGAGGGAATCCAATTTTTATGTCAGCCACTCCCTCTAGGAAACAGATTATGTCATTTTGAAAGCAGCCAAGATTCTTAATGGTGGATACAAGTAATGTTCACTTACAACCCCAATTTGACTCAGAATCTGGGTTGTTAAGTGAAGGGTCATTAAGTGAGATACCATATCACTGTTTCACTCCCTTCCAGTTTTACAGCAGCTGTTGTACATTTTGCTGTTTATTTCTTTGGGTGTTGTCTCTGTTTGTTTTTCTCCTTGATATACCTTGTTTTCTTTTTTCTTTTTATCTGTAACATGCCAAAAGTCAGGTGGCTTCAAAACTGTAATAAATAAATAATACTAGAATGTCACTGAGTTATTTTTATTTTTTAAATTGTAGGTCGCAGTTGTAAAATTGAAGTGCACAGAGCGCATTTATGCAATGAAAATCCTAAATAAATGGGAAATGCTTAAAAGGGCAGAGGTAAGTCTGATATTTTCAACTCAGATTCCCTTATAAATAGTACTAAAGAAGATCACATTAAATAGTTACTACTTAAGCATATAGGAAATTTATTTTTTTCCTGAAGATTTTTCATATTAAATACCATATTTTTATAGCATTTATCACTTTCTGTATTACCGATCTGTCTGCCCCAGGTTTTTTTCATATACATGATTTTTATTTACTATGAAAACCAAGTTAATTACTAAATGGAAGCTTGTATTTTGGTTACATTGAAAGTCAGGATTTCAAAGAAGTCTCATGCTTGGTTCCATTTTTATAAAGAAGTAGATTTTGCAGAAATCAGTCCATTAAGCATTGTTGATTATAAAATAAATATATTTTACATATTGTTATAATAAAGGTATTTAACATAATGTGCATTATATCATACATAAAGCAAGAATTCATTAGCCAATATTTTTAAGTATGAAGATTTATACAATCTTATTTTCTTGTTCAGTCATGCTTGATTCTCAGAGACTGCCTTGACTAGTCCCTGAAGTTTTCTTGGTATGTTTTTTCAGAAGTTGTTTGCCATCGCTTCGCAGTGCTAGGCCTGAGAGAAAGTGAGTAACTCAAAGCCACCCAGTTGGTTTTGTCCCTAAGGCAGGACTCCCAGTTGCCGGGTTTCTAGTCTGATACCTTAACAAATTCACTCGACTGATGTATGAAAATATAGCCAAATTCAATAAGAATATTCAAATTTTAAAGGTTTTTTTGTTAAAGATATACAAAATATTTCAAATCCAATTGATTCAAATTTGAAATACCCTCATTTGAATTCGAAACATCCCACTCAATGTGAAACAGCTGTTATAAACTCAAAATGGGCAATTTCAACCTTTTTGGCAATGGGTAAGCGTGAAAAGGTCTCAAAAGGCTTCAAACAGTCCATTTCATATTCATAACAGCAGTTTCTCAAAATAGGGTATTTTCAGTTCAGTTTCTGTAGCTTCAGATATTTTTTGTATAGTGCTAGGTTTTGAACAGGAAGTTGAGCGTCTACTTTTCACTCTAATAGAGAATGTTTTATTCTTGGATCTTCCAATCTGTCAACACAGTCTTATTATCCTCCCATTACAGAGTGTCCTCTATCAATTTCAAAATTTTACAATATTTCAGTTTTTTAAAAACACCTAGATTCTAACAGAAATCTGTCTTTCTCTATTCCATCTGTAGGAAAAGAAAACTCTTGACTTGCTTCTTCCCTACCACATTTGTATAGATACAGGCTTATATACATTAGAGATCCTAAATCTCTTCAAATATTTTGAAGAGGATACTGAATCAGTCCAGATTAGTTCCCAGTATGTTTATGTGGAAAAGTCCTGCTGTTCAGCATTCTATATTATGTAAAGCTTTTCAAATATTTTAAGGGAAGGTCCACTTAAGGTGAATTGCTGGGTATTCCCAAAATCATAAAATATTCCCCAAACTATAAAATATAGGTAAATGCTTCTGAGCCAGACTTTTTTTAAAAATTATAATCTTTTCCACCAAAATAATATTTGGTGAAAAAATATAACCTTGTATATTATGTCATAAGGAGATTGATTTTTCTAGCCCTAATTCATAGCATATTTAGAAATTTCCATCATACTATCTAGGATAGTTCAAATTATTAACTACAATTAGTAGTTCATAATTATATAATTATAGTTATTCTGGGATATAATGTCACAATGAAAGAAGAACTAGTGAATAATAAAACTATTAGGCAAACATAAGAAATTGGGTAGTTCATGTGTGAAAGTAAGGGAAAAAGTAAATTGACCGTGTGTTTCTGCACTAATTGAACTTAGTGAAGCATATTTTTGAGTGATGCGTAGAAATGTTCTGTGTTATGACCCTGAAATAAGTATAACAGGAGGGAAGTGATGGATTGTTTAAGAATTTTTCACTTTTATGTTGTTATAGCTTCTAGAAAATGGTTGTAACAGTTTATAAGTTATTCTAATTCAGCTTAACAAATAATGTTATTGATGTACAGTATTTTGCAAGGTATTTTTCTAATTGAAATACCTGGCCACTTAATGTTATAGACATTAATCAGTAGTATCTGGCCACTAGTGTTATAGAACAAAAACAGATTATTATTCTCCAGGCCTTAACAAAGTTTATGGATTTATTCTCTGAATAGTGTAAAGGTGAGATATTATTTTATATTAAAATAAACAGTGTAAAATAAATAAGAAATCCTGCTACAGTAAATAGTTTCATAGATGGCATCGAACAAACTACCAGTGAACCTCCAAAGAGAGGCAATTTAAAAGTTTAATATAAGATAGATGAATCCTCTTTGCCTGTCTGATACTATCATGAGCTATATTTAGTATTGTTTGATTTAAATGAGTTTGAATTTATTATTTTTGTGAAAACTTGGAGAGTAGTCATACATTTGAATAAAAAAACCCACTTTGAGCAAATTAGAAGCTTTTGAATAAAAATGCAATTAGAAAACACCTTGCCACGTCAGAGACTATTTTGTGGCAGTTCTTATGACTGATCTAATTCTGAAATTTAGCTTTTTAATGTTTAAATGCAATTTTTGATAATGGCTGGAGTTTGGAAGTAGGGTTAATAGACATTTGACTTGGAATTTGGTTCAGACTAAGTAGGAGATAGAAGTAAGAGCCCAATGCTCCAGATCAAAGAATTCAGATAGAAAATTAGATAGAAATATGTTCCATGATCTATGTTTAAAAAGCCTAATTTTACTCTTTGTTCCTAGATACTAGACACTAGTATGGGTTTCACATCCTTTGTAACATAAAACCTTTAGCCAGGACATTCATTAAAACAGAAGGAAGTACTTTTTCTGAAGTCATTATTATCTTCCACCTTCTGTTTCCCTTGGAAGTAATCATGACCCTTAAATATTTAAAGCATATAAGAATAGTGCGGGTGGATAGAGGGAGAAATAGGCTCAGAGATATGTGACTTATATGATATATGCAAGGAATTCAGTTTTCATTTCCAGGAAATATTATTGAATAAATTGGGCAGGTTTGTATTATCCATTCTCTAGTCTTATTTTTGTTTTCTTTCAAGCAAACATTTTAAAAGTTTCTTGAAGGCTGTCAGTATGTTCAAGAACAGTTTAAGAAACTGGATATTGCAGTAGGTATTTTAAAAACATTCAGGCTACAATGAAACTAAAATATTATCTCAAGAATCCAATGCTATCTATCATGCTTTTTAAATTTGATTTTTAAATTATTTTTGGTTAGCTATGAAAAGTTTTGTTCCTTGGGTTAGATACTAAATTATTGTAGAGGTGGTATATTTATGAATATTATAATATTATATTACATAAACATTAATATAATATTTGCATCCTTGTTTATTAAAGTCAAGAGATTAAATAACTTTTTCTGCTCCTTTTTCACTCTTTTATTTTTAGACTGCTTGTTTCCGAGAAGAGAGAGATGTTTTGGTGAATGGAGACTGTCAGTGGATTACAACATTGCACTATGCTTTTCAGGATGAAAACTATTTGGTATGCGTGTACAACAAGCCTATAAAGATGTAGTTCGTAATCTGGTTTCTCAGTTCAAAATATTTTGAATTCAGAGCATTATCAACTGCATTTATCCGAAAGGAAGATTTCTCCTCTCCCTCCCCTCCACTGAGGCCATCTGTGAGGAGAAAGGGATTTTCATACAGTCATAGAGCTGGAAGGGACCATAGAGGTCTTCTAATCCAACTTCCTGCCCAAGTCAGGTGTCCTTATACCTTTTGGTCAAATGGTTGTCCAATCTTTTCTTGAAAACCTCAGTGATGGAGCAACCACAATTCTGGGAAGCCAGCTGTTCTATTGATTAATCATTGTCACTGTCAGAAAATTCTTCTTATTTCCAGATTGGATCTGTCTCTGATGAGCTTCCACTCATTACTTTTTATCCTAGAATAAATCAATACGCTTTCCCCTGTGACATCCCTTCAATTATTGGAAGATTGCTATCATGTCTTCCCTGAACCTTCTCTTTGTTAGGCTAAACATATCCATTCCCTTAGCTGTTCATTGTACGATTTAGCCTCCGGCCCCTTATCATCTTTGTTGCTGTTCTCTGCACTCTTCCTAGGGCCTCAGCATCTTTCTCGTATTGTGATCAGAACTGGATGCAATATTCCAAATGTAGCCTCACTAATGTAGTGAGGAATGGTATTATCCCTTCCTGTGATCTTCATGCTATCTCTCTGTTGATGGCAGCCTAGGATTGTGTTAGCTTTTTTGGGAGCTGCAGCACACTGCTTAAGCAGTGATTCACCAGGATATCTAGATCCCTCTCACAGGGATACTGTTGAGCTATGCCTATCTTTTAACTGTGATTTGTTTTTTCCTGCCTAAGTGCAACACCTTAACTTTTCTCACTACTGAACGGCATCTTGCTGGATAGGGTCCAATGCTCAAGTCTGTCAATATCATTCTGAATCTTGAGTCTATCTTCCAAAGTATTAGCAGTTGCCCTCAGCTTGATGTGATCTAGTTTGGTGCCATTTTGATTTGCATTTGTTGAAAATCTAGGAACAGAAGAAATAAGAGGTAAGTATTGAAACAAAGAGCTGAAAAGGAATCATTTCAGTGGAAGTAGGAGAAATCACTGTTATAGCTCATCTTCATCTTCTAATGAAGAGAAGACATAAATATTTATTTCCACTCTCCGTATGTAATTGGCAGTTGATTGCAGTGGAGAGACCCTGAGATCTCAACAAAACCATCACTGGATAGAGAGGCTCTTCATTGCAGTTCCTTAGCCTTTATGCATGAAGGATGCTAAGAGAAGAATGGGGCTGCCAAATTGAATGAACAGAACTAAATGTCCTAAGCATTCTTTCTTGGAAGTAAGGGACACAGAATTTAATGGGTTTTAGTAGTATGCAGTTGTCATTACTATTGCAGCCCAGTATGGAGGCCTCCAGTTTTCTTCTTGCAACTCAGAACCCAAGAATTTCTTCCTTTCTTCTTTACATGGAGTAAGCTGGGCTAAACAGAACTTCCACAGCGTAGCACATTTGCTGCAAATAAACATGCAGAAATTTATGGTAGCTGAGCCCACATTTCTGCAATCTCTCACTGCAGTGACTGTAAGCATATTTGTGTGTAATATGATTAGTTTGTGTGTCTCTATTTGTATGTGCAATTAGGCACTTAATTAAATTTACAGATGGGATACCTTATTTTACAGGCAATTTTTATTCGCAGTCATTAATTTAATTGAACATTTAATATTTGTCCTGGCTGTATTCTTTCTTGCATTGGGCAAGATTCTGATTCTGTTCTTTTTTGAAGTATAGTAAGGAGTAAACATTTTTTATGAAATAATTTGAAATAGAAATTGGCAGTCTCAGCTGAAAAGTATATAAAATTTGGATGTTTAGTCTAAAGTCTAGAATCATCTTCCTTTTGGGTCAATAAGTAACTCTTTATATTCTTACTTTAAAAGAGAAAAAAAATTCCAAAACAAATTATTTACAAGTTACTCTATTTTCCATCTCTAGCTTGCTATTAAGTATAATGAGCTAGAGTTAACTTAATTAGATAAATAAATTGTTCAGTTGAACACTTATCATCTAGTTACTTATCTTGGCACAGTACTGTTAATTTGTCATTTTATACACAAAATCTCAAGACTGCTGTTAAAATCCAGAAGTGGCCAAACCGGTTTGTGGGCCAACTGTGGCTTCTGTAATGTTCATGTTCAGCTCTGAAGCACTTGCGGACAATAAAAACTGGAATAGTATTGAAAAGAAACCGCCTTTACAGTACAATCCTATGCATGTTTACTCAGAAATAAATCTTGCTGATTTCAATGAGTTACTACCAGGTAAGTGTGCATAGGATTACATCCCTGGTATAAATGTTTGGAGGTTCCTAAAAGGTTTGCATCCAATAAGAAGTAAATAGCCATCTTCTCAAAAAAAAAAAAGGATGGGGAAAATGCAAATAGTTACTTGGGATTTTCTGATTGTTTTGTGTCTTTGAGAAGGGTTGTTAAGGAAAGGAGTGCCAAAGGAAGAATTTCAAGTGTAAGAAATAGAGGCAGTCTTTAAGAACCTTGACAAAAGTACAAATGACTCAGAGCTAGCTCCCTTCTTTGTTCATTGTATTTTCCATATCATATTAATTCACCCGTTTATTATCACAGGGCTAGTTTGCAGACTGGTTAGGTAGAAGTCTTAACAATTTATAATTTGTCAAAATTACACATTATAATATTGTTTAATAGTCTTTAAAAAGTTCAGTAGAACACATTTAGGTCATAAAATATACTTCACCCATGGTTTTCCTGCTGACGCACGAGGCTATTTTTGATAACGTTTTCCTTTTTATATTTATTTAAGATGTGAACAGGAATTAAGATAGTTTTTTCTGAAATATTCTACTCTGATCAGCCTATGGTAAGAAGTTAGGAAAAAAATAGGAAAACTAGTATATTTAAATGAAAAATACTAATTAACAAGGAATTTGTATGTGTAGCTTTGGCTAATCTATATTTTCCAGCAATTTACTGGTACTCTTGTGATTTCATTTCTCCAGGAAACACATTGAACTACTAAATTGCTGTTGTTATTTAGATTCAGTATAGGTGCCCATTCTTGTGGAGTTTAGCAGAATATCTGGCATATGCCTAGGAATCTTTTATCATGGTAAAATTCAGCTATGCAAAAAAATTTTTGACTATAATTGATCATTGCAGTGAACCCAATTAATTGGAAGGAATTTATGTACATGAACATTTTCTTACAACAATTGAGTAGTGCAATTTTGATTTTGCAAGCAATCTTTTGCTCAGATAATGACAAGCCTCAGCATAGTTCTTAATCTCAGCATAGTTCTGCATCATGTACCCACTGGGACCATATTTTAGCATACTAAACCATACATATCATCAGTTTTTACAAATGACATTTGAATTATTTTCCCCCCAGCAAAAGAGAAAGGAGAAACATGATCATTTTTTCCATTCTCATTTTTGTTTTCAATTATTCCAATGAGAATTACTAAGATTGGAGTTATATTTATTTTAATTATATTGTATGTATTGATGCTTCTCTTTTGTAAACTAGTATATGTATATGAAATAACCGGGGGGTGGGGGGAGAATGTGTCTAATTATTAGTTAAGAGGGAGCAGTTAAAGTCAGTGTGTCCAGTTAAACCACTCACTTTGACTGCAGTTTCCACAAGCATATATTAAAGTTGTATTCCAGTGAACATTTCATGTAATCATTTATTATGTAATTCTGCAGTGATTCTTACCAATAAGTGTTCTTGTTTTTTAGTATTTAGTAATGGACTACTATGTGGGTGGTGATTTGTTGACATTACTTAGCAAGTTTGAAGACAAGCTTCCGGAAGATATGGCCAGGTTCTACATTGGTGAAATGGTTCTTGCAATTCATTCCATTCATCAACTGCATTATGTGCACAGGTAAGGTTTCTTATTGTGGCATATAAATACAGGTAGTCCTTGACTTACGACCAAAGTTGAGCCCAAAATCTCCATTGCTAGGTGAGACAGTTGTTAAGAGAGTTTTGCCCAATTTTATGACCTTTCTTTCCACAATTGTTAAGTGAACCATTGCAGTTGTTAAGTTAGTAACGTGGTTGTTAAGTTAATCTGGCTTCCCCGTTGACTTTACTTGTTAGAAGGTCACAAAAGGTAACTTCAGGGTACTGCAACCATCATAAATATGAATCAGTTGCCAAGCATCCAAATTTTGATCATGTGACCATGGGGATGCTGCAACAGTCTTAAGTGTGAAAAACAGGCATACATCACTTTTTTCAGAGCCACTGTAACTTTCAACAGTCACTATATGAATGGTTTTAAGTCATGGACTACCTGTATTAAGCTAATTAAATATAAAATAAAGCTACAGATTTTGAAAAATACAAAAATGTCATGTAAACAGTAAGATATTGTTATGAAGTCTGTTATGTTAAAATAATGTTCCAGATTGTGGCCATGCCCATCTTCAAATACTGTAAGCTATTAGGGGACTCAAGCAAACCAGTTTGCCCTTCCCTTCCCTTCCCTTCCCTTCCCTTCATTAGGGCATACAATCAGTATTCTCATTTCTTCCCATCTGTAATCAGATACTCATTAAATTTACAGAATGTATATTTCCATCACTTCAAATTTTGGTTGGTTCAATTTAAATTTCAGATTGAAGGTTATTATATATAAATGAGGTTTAAGGCAAAATGTTGCAAGAAATGTCTAGACTCTGGCAGAAAAGTAGTAGCAAAAGTTAAAGAGAAGAGATAAGAAAAAAAACCCAGTAATATATACTAATACCATTTACGGTAACTCTCTGTACCTTTTTATACTTGTGAGCTATCATTTCTTACATTGTAGGGAGATACCATTCAGTGTATGAAAAACTGATTTAAGGTTTTTCTTCTTATAACAATTCAAAATCCAAGATTACTAGAACTTGTCCAGTCAGGAGGAAAAAACTGAATGGGAAAAATAATGAGAACATAAAAATGTTGAAAACACAGAAGTACAGCAGAAAGACTCTTATGGACACTCTGTTTGTTTAGATAATAGGTTGCCCATGCACGGAACATTGGATTATAGTTTTGGGCCTTTATTGCCATGTTTAGCATTACTGCAAAATGATTACTTTCACTTTCAAAATTCTTACCTTGGTGAGACACCTTCTTTGCAATTTAAAGGAATGTATTATTTTATACCTTCTGCCTCAGACTCCTAAAAGCTGATAAACCCCCAATTTCTAGTTTATTTTCTTGTTATGGCTATCCTTTCTGGTTAATTTTGGCTAGAAGTAGCAGGTGTACAGTGTTTAATTGAATACAGACTGTGGGTTTGGTGTGCATTTAGAGGTGGAGAGGAACAGCAATGTATTTACTCTAATCAAGCCAAAAAAAGTGTTTCAACCAGGTGTAGTTATTCAAGTGTAACATTTAAAACAATTGTAATATGACTTTTGTTTTAAATATTTTTAAATGCAATAGTTAGAGCTATAACAAAGGTTTTTCAATCTCATTTTAGCAAATTCCACAAATCCACTTAAATATTGAAAACCTATGCCAGTGAAAGAAAACTTCTAATATCCTAGTTGTCAGGCAATAAATTGCTGCACAAATCTCCAAACTAGTGTTCTTAGCTTTAACCAAGAAAAGTTGGGTACATTGTATAAAAATAAATCAATAAAATATTGATTTATTTAATATATATAAAATAAATAAGAATTTTGTCCATGTCTTTAATGCAACAGTTTTATGTATGTGCTTTTGAGCACTAAATTAATAAGTGCATTTCTGATTCATAAGTACCAGCGTGGCCAGTTTTCATGCTGAAGTAACACACTAAAAGACTATAGTTGCAACAAATTCATTATGTAAGTATAAAATCTACATGAAGGAAACTTCCTCATTTGCTTATGAGATTACATCTAGAATGTGATGCTGTATTTTTGAGGAGCAAAGAAAACAATATTGTTCTTGAATTTAACAGTACTCCTTCATTTTGACCTTTTTACTGTTGTAATCTTGAACAAAGTCTGTACATGTTTATAAACATTAAGACAGCACCAAAAATAAACTTGTCTCACATTGAAATTTTCTTAATATAAGGTGACATTAGTTACAGGATTTGGAAGCTCAATCACTCCACAGATTCCTTTCTTTTAGGTATTGTCAAATATGTAGCCCAGGGTGTTGTACTTTCTGTGAAGTAGCCCCACTTGCTTGGAGCAGTTTACTAACTCCACCCTATTGTATTTTAGGAGAGCTGTTAAAACTTGTTTTTTAAAAAAGCACTGGGTGGGGATCTTGTATAAGTTGTACTTGGTTGTTTCTTGTTCTCAGTGACATTAATTTTTTTTCTTAATAACTTATTATTTTGTACTGTAGTTTATTAATTTAGTATGCAGTTTAGGACAGTATGCTTTGGTGGTTAAGGCACTGAACTAGAAATCTGGAGCCTGGAACTCTCTCTTAGGCATGAAAGTGGGCTGGGTGATTTGGGCCAGTTATTCTCTTTCAGGTCAGCTCACCTCACAGGGTGTTGTTATGCGGGGAAATAGGAGGCAAGTATATTCTCTTGAATTGATCAAACTATATATTTAAAAAATGGTGGGAGCATCGTTGTTGTTATTATAATCTTTTCATATAAGAAATAATGTAAGCCACTCATCCCATAGCATGTGAGTCCTACTAAATAAAGCAATATATCTGCACTATTTTATTTAATAGACATTGCTACAAATCCTGAGATAACCTTTTTGTAGGTAAGTCAGTTCCAGATCTGGCAAAGGAATTAAACAGTAATAATATTGAGTTGTTGTGGGAACTTCTCAAGCCAATTAATCTATGCTGGCATATATTAAATATGCAGTACTCTTCATTATGGCATTAAAGATAAACTGAAGGAATAATTAAGTCAGAAGCAAGCTGAATGGATTGCAAAAGATATGCTTTAATGTATATAATGTTATAAGTTCAGAATATCAAAAAGAGAATATTCATTTCTGAGATAGTTGAAACATCTTGGTGGTTGGAGGGGTTGAGTTACTAGTTAGTGTATGACATATAAAATATATCTTGGAAGAATTGGGCTTGTAGACTACAGTGCAGAACAGTATCCCTCACAAATGAAATCCAGTATTCTGTTGTTACTCCTGTTTTGTGTTCTTCACAGAGCACAATTTAATGCTACAATCTATATAAAACCATCACAAAAATGTACGATAGTGAATGTATAGAGCAGTGTGATTAAAAAGTTTGTGGATTGATTTTGTAAATGATTGGAATGAGTGGAATATTAAAGTCAAGATTGGGGTTACAGTGGGCCTTGTGGATTACAAATGTAATTGATTTTGGGTTTGATTTCGAAATTGATGTTGAGATATTGAAGATTTCAGATATAATATAGAAGGCATATTCAAGGACAAACAACTCCTCTTTTTTATTCCTTTTCAAAAAAAAATATTATCTCTCTACATTGTCTTTTCCCTTTTCCCCTTCCTCTTCCCTTTTTGCAAACTATTGGAACATTAAAAGCTAAGACTGGGGATACAGCGGGCCTTAAGGATTATAAACTTAATGGATTTGGATTTGGGTATTGAAATACCAAAATATTGAGACATTGGAAAATACTGAGATATTGAAGAACGATTGAACTTGAACAGGAGGAAGCTGAAGCTCTTATCAGGTTTTCTCTTTTTCCCTTTTATATGTGAGCCATTGCTACACTGGGATATTAAGGTGTTAAAATATCACAATTGATTAACTTCTGGTTGGTTTATTGTTGGCTGTTAGTAAGATTGGTGGAAACACCCACTGTTAGCACATTGATGTCAATGTCAAATATAACCAGAATAGGGAAGAATGCATCTTCCACACCATCATCAGCCTCTTTGAGCCCATCTAATCAGAAGTCAATTGAGAGCATGTTACAGGCAGAAAAACCAATATCTCGCAAAAAGAGGTACTGGCAATGTTTCAGGCACTACAGGAATCAATAACAAAAAGTAATAGTGAGGTAAGGAAAAACTTAGGAGAGATGATAGGGGAAGTGAGAAATGATACGACAGAGATGAAAGAAAAAAATCCAAAATATCGATGGAAAGCTTGAACAGTTACAACAAATGATAGCAAAAAATGAGCAAAGAATTCAGAAATGGAAGAAAAATCAGAAGCAGAAAAAAAGTGGACGATATGAATTATAAGGTTACACAAACAAATAAAGAGTTAGAAAATACAGTGATAACGTTGGAAACAGAAAGCTACTCACTATTTGAGATTTCAGAACATTGAAGAAGAGAAAGGGGAGGACCTACCTGAAATAATGAAAGAGTTGTTGGCAGACGCGTTGAGAATAGGAAAGCAGGAAATGGAAATAGAAATTGATGAAACTTTTAGAATCTACACGAACTATCCAAGAAAACACGAGCTTCCAAGAGAAGTGCATGGAAGGTTTGTGAAAAGATTGATTAGAGACGAGATCCTTAACAAGGCAAGAGATGAATCACTGCAATGCAAAGGGAAGCAACTGGTAGTCTTGAAGCAGATGCCTAGGAGAGTAAGAGACCTTCGAAAACAATACCAGTTCTTGACAGTCTTGATTGAAAACAATGTCAAGTTCAGATGGCTGATACCTGAAGGAATATTAGTCATTTAGCAGGAAAAAAAGATATAGACTGGACACACTAGACAAAGCAATGGAATTCTATGACTACCACTTCACTATGGAAGAGGAACAAGACCCAAAAGCTCTAATGTTGGAAGAAAAAGATTTGCAACCAGACTAGAGGGAAGTGGAGAAAAAAGAATGAGCAGAACGAGAAGGAGTAATAGCAAAAGAACCTAGAGGAATAAGAGCAACCAGGAGTGTAAGACCTATATATAAATAAAACAATGCAAGAAGAGACAAAGATGTTATCAGTCAATATAAATGGACTGAACTCCCCTATGAAAAGAAAA
>JANHFL010002904.1:43997-74419 GCA_032468155.1 Oxyrhabdium leporinum | reverse complement strand
GATAGATAGATAGATAGATAGATAGATAGATAGATAGATAGATAGATAGATAGATAGATAGATAGATAGATATGTTTGTTAATGTGTGGCCATTTCAGCAGGCCAATAGTTTTCCATTAAAGTAATTTTTTATCTTGCTAAATACAAAATGGCTTTTAATAACCTTTAGAAATTACTATATTGCTTCAGGAAATCATTTGAAGACATTGCTTTGATTAGAGCTAGCTAGCAAAATGGTATTAGCCTTTTAGAATAAGTATGTATGATAAAATTGGAAAAAAAATAACTGAAGTGAATTAATATAACTGTCCATTAATGTTATTACTTCCTTATGCTGCAATGTTATGCATGCTTACCTCAGAGTAAGTCCCTCTGAACTCAGTGAGGTTTACCTTTGAGTACACATGTGTTGCATTACTGTGTTTTGATTACACTGTACAGCAAAGAAACCTCTATTAGCTCTTAGTGTTTCTTTTTGCAGATTGTTTTGCTGGCAGAAAAAGTCCCTGTGTTAGCAAAGCTTTGAAAGAAATACCACAGTTTTAAAGCTCTTCAGTAGTTAATCACCTTCCTTCCTCTTATACTGTGAGAGGAAATGGGAGACAAAGTACGTGTTGTGCATTTTTATTGTTGAGTTCTTAGGAATACGTGTTCCAAAAGAATCTTCGGTAAACAAATGAGAAACGCATGATAAAACCTGCAATATATGTGGATATTGATCTATGATCTACTTCTTAGCAATAGTTTTTCTTCAAACATTAATTCTGCTATTTTTTCAGTGTAGAAGATGAGTTTTCTTTAATTTATGCTTGGAACTTTTCCTTCAAAATAATTTCATAAATACACTGTCATGAAGTATGGCAGATATATATTGGGGTTTTATTTTTGCTACGTCTGTGAATATTTTTTTTTAAACATCCAGAATGTTTATTAGACATTATTTCTTGAAGTTAAAAATTTTTCAAGCAATTTAGAGGCACGTTATATTGCCAACAAAGTCAGAAAAAAAGCTTAGCAAATTCACACTTTATTATGATTCAAGTTAAATGGGAAATAGAATAGATATGTTCAATTTAGGAACAAAACCAAAGCAATTGTAAATGTTTGCATATATAAAGATATTTTTCATTGTTGTTTGTGGAGCTATTTTTTTGTAAAAACTATATAAACTGTATTAAAATATGCACTTTGAAGGAAATAGGAAACCAGGAAATTCTTTGTCAAAGCAGCACAGTTCAAAAATGATTTGGAAGATCAGAACTTATTTAAATGCAGTGCATACTGGCTAATGTTTGAAGATCCATGTTTTGTTTCAGACTTCTGTGCAAACCTGAAAAAATAATGTACAATAGCTACATAAATGAACCGTTAGATGCTCAAAATTATTCTTCCAAATTATTTTCAAAATGTGCATATCCTATTGAGGGTGGGAATTTAATTTGATAGGTTTATATAACCATAGTGATACTTTACAGTATTCTTTATAGTGATATTTGCGATTATTTTTCTGGCATAGATGATTTGATCTTTTGCTGTTATAAATAAAATGACATCAGCTTTTAAATATAAATGGTATACAAGTGTCAGTATCCTATTTTTATAATAACTAACCTGATTTTAATGTACGTTTAGAATATGTGGTTGAAGATAATGTTCCAACTATGTGCCTGATTTAAAATAATACCTTTTTCTTTTTTGAAAAACCAGAGATATAAAACCTGACAATGTTTTATTGGATGCGAACGGCCACATACGCCTGGCAGATTTTGGATCCTGCTTAAAGATGAGCGAGGATGGCACTGTATGTATCAAAAAAAGTATATATATTTTTTAATAGAATACCTAAACTTCAGTGTGTTTGACTTTGTTTGGAGGTTATATTTGGAAAATAAGATGCAAAAGTACTGCATAAAGATACATGTAAATATAGCAAGATTTTATATTGTATCATTCTTCTGCAATATGTTTAATCTAGAACTGCTATGTATTCTTTATGAATGTAAATTCATAAATATTTCCATGTAATATTTCCATGTATTTCCTCTCCTTCTGCTGTTTCATGGGCAATTAAACTTTTTATTTGTACATCAGAAAGTGGTGTTATGATTCTTTTCATTTATACTTAATAATGCAAGAAAGCATAAACTTTTCTTTTTGTATCTCAGTAATGCTTATTGATCTATAGATTTATACATGCATACAATTAAATTAATTTCTGGTTATATACTATTTTACATTGGTTCTCTTCAAGGTACAATCTTCAGTCGCAGTGGGCACCCCTGATTATATTTCCCCTGAAATACTGCAAGCCATGGAGGATGGCATGGGAAAATATGGACCTGAATGTGATTGGTGGTCCCTAGGTGTCTGCATGTATGAAATGTTATATGGAGAAACACCTTTTTATGCTGAGTCACTGGTGGAAACCTATGGGAAGATTATGAATCATGAAGTAGGTGCTATGAAACATTTGTTCCTCTTAGCTGTAATTACCGCAGAAATATATAACCAGGATCCAAAATCTATGTGTTTATGTGCATGAGTAATTACATTGCTTAATGTATCTCTAAGAAAAGTCTTCTGTGACTAATGTTCAGAACAGGTATTTCTCAGAGCTCGATTCAATTATTTCTGAAAATGTTTTCACGGTATATTTTGCAGCAAAGCAGACTTAAAATGAGCTCATTCAGCAAAAAATATAAGTACAACACATTGAAATTAGTCTAGACTACTAAAAGATATTTAAGGGTGTTTCTTCAGACAAGCAATGCCAAAGATACATGACTAACATTAAAAAGTAGAAAGTCTAAAAACAAGAACACTTAACAAATTTTGAAGCTCAGGAAGCCTTCTGTAGTTTTTTTTTTAATGGTATGAATGTACACATTAAAAAATATTTTGTCATAGAAAAGAATATCTTCAATTCAGATTTCCCTTCCTGTTCTTCAGGAGAGGTTCCAGTTTCCATCTCATGTTGCTGACGTATCTGAAGAAGCAAAAGACTTAATCCAACGACTTATCTGCAGCCGGGAACGTCGTCTGGGGCAGAATGGAATAGAAGATTTCAAATCACATGCATTTTTTGAAGGACTCAATTGGGATAATATCCGAAATTTAGAAGCACCTTACATTCCAGAAGTTAGCAGTCCTTCAGATACATCAAATTTTGATGTAGATGATGATATATTGAGAAATCCTGTGAGTAATTACTGCATTTTCTTTTGTTGTTTGTTTTCTACATCACTGGTTTTCTAGCTTCTGAGCTGAATCATGACATTTAAATTCAGGGGCATTCTGGAGGGAGTTTTAGAGTTCAAAATCTCTGTTTCTAACTGTTTTGATATGAACTGGACAGACCTGGAAATATGTTTAATGTTTTTACTTCTATTCTGCTTTTGCCTACAAATTTTTGTATAGTGTAGAAGTGTAGAAGTTATTTTTGTATTTTGTACAGTGTGAAAAAAATGGCTTGTCTGATTAAATTTATTAGACTAAACTTAATTTATGACCTGACCTCATGACACAAATAATGTTAATTATCTTTTACCCTGAATAGTATACTAAACCAAGAGTGTTCTCCAATAATAATTTGGAAACAGAGTTCAAATTTTCCTTGATTTACTATACTAAATTAATCTTAAATCTTTCTTAGGACATCTGCTTTGTAGAATGCCAATGCTTCTAAAAGCAGCATGTATGAATTACTAAAATTAAAATTTGTGCAGATCCCGGTGTCCACATGTATCACCTGTCCTGCAGGAGCTGCATTGGCTGCTGATTTGCTTCTGGGTGCAATTCAAGGAGCTGGTTGTCACCTTTAAAGCCCTTCATGGCTTGGGACCAGGCCATCTGACGGACTGCCTCTTGACAGTCACATCTACCTGATCCATCAGAGCGGGGAGGCAGGGAATGTTGCAGGTCCCATCCCCTAGGGAGAAACACCTGGTGGGACCCAGAAGAAGGGCCTTCTGCATGGTGGCTCCCTCTCTCTGGAACATCATTCCTCCAGAGATTAGAATGGCCCCCACTCTAGCACTCTTCTGAAAGGCGCTAAAGACCTGGTTCTGCCTGGGGAACCCAGAGCAGGATGGAGCCTATTAAACGGCTCTTGTGAGGTGCTGTCACCGGGGCAGGGGGTGATTTTAGTATATGGATTTATTATATGACTCTTCTTTTATTAATTTTGTTGTTTTTATGAGGTTTTATATTCTGTAACCAGCCTTGAGTCGCCATGTGCGAATAGGCAGCAATATAAATTCCCTAAATAAAATAAAATATTTGCTATATTGATAACCAGACCTCAGAGTCCAAACAGTACCAATTCATAAATTTACATATAACCAGGGATATTTAAAACGCTTATGTTCTGGGCAGGGAACTTTCCACTTTTTTCCCTGGAAGCCCTAGTCATTATTGTCCAGAAATATACTTTTTGAAGTAGGAATTGGTTCATAAGGATGGTCCACAAGACCGTCTGCAGATGATGTCCCAGGCTTTGGACTAGAATGGCTGGAGCCCCTCTGTGTCTTTGCTTGGTTTTACCATCCTGTTTTAACTTGTTCTTTATCTTTATGCAGGAGATGATACCACCTGGTTCGCATACTGGCTTTTCTGGGTTGCATTTACCTTTTGTTGGCTTTACCTACACAACAGAAAGGTAACTTGAAAAAAAAGAAAGAATTGCAGTTTATAAAGCTCACATGGAGGGCCTCCAGCTCTAGGGGTAGTCTTTGCTTCTTTTTTATCAGGTACAAAAGCTTTACAGAATGATATGGGAAAGAAAAAGAGGTCTTTTTTTGTAATGGCAGTGTTGCAGAGTAAACGCGAGGTAATATATTTATACTTGGAATTCATATGATCCAAACCCATATAATACATCAGCTGATCTCTAGGATTATAGAATATAGTACAATGATTATTCCACTATATAACAGCATGTTATATCGGTAAAAAGACAGTGCTTTATCAGGAACAAAAAGAGGGCAGGGGGAACCCACCTCCCTCTTTTCTTTCTTGCCCACATCAGTTCTACTGCTCTTTATTCTACTGTAATTCTTTATATATATAATATCTCTATACGTTGATGGGACAAAAAAGCTAAATAATAGGTTTCGATTTATTTTATCTATTTATTAAATTTCTATGCTCCCTATCTTGCCATAAAGCAACTCAGGTATATAAATGTTTGATGGTTCATATCAGGTACATATTCCAAAGTGACCCTTTAATGGCTCCTAACTACAAAAAGAATCAGTTTTCTTTAAGCTCCAGCCTCACAGCATGGTGTATAAATTATGTGCATAACAGATAAAACTACTCATATTATTTCTATTATCTAGATTTCTGAGTTATGCTAAAATCCTTTATTATTCACTATTGGGTTTTTTGGTACATGATGAGTTGGTATGTGTTGGGGTGTTATTTTCTTTGTACCTCATGTAGCTAGTGTAGTGTATCTAGTGTGTCCACTGTCCACATCAAATGTTGTCCTCAATCAGTAAAGGGCTAATGATTATTGCAAAGCTATTCAATGGGCTTCATACACAGGTTGATATATTAAAAGAAAAACTTGCTCTATGGCAGGTGAAAAGAAATATAATCTGGTGAAAATCATTTTCTAGCTCCTTTCATAAATGTATGTCATAATGTTAGCAAATTGAACTTGAATCAGATCACTGGCCTGACTGAATCCAGTGTTTTGTGTGCCATCATTCCAAGATGCTCTAGGTTTTCCTGAGTGTTAAACCTGAGATTATTATGAAAAAAAATATGTATTATATTTTCCTGAGTGTTAAACCCGAGATTATTATTACGTGGAAAGGCAATCTTCTCCTGTATTTTCTTTGCTTGTCTTAAAAAGTGAAATAGAAAAGAGCACATGGGAGCAATGGTATCAGTCTTCTGCTTTAAATCCCTTTGGTGTAGAAGTTATTACTGCTACTTCCTTGCAAGTGAGCTTTCCTTTGTGGGGTTGGAGTGAGAAAAAACAGATTGCTGTTTACTTGCCAGCTCACTCAGTTGGTAAACATTCATATAACTTATATAATTTAAGATTATATTAACTTTTCTGATTCTATTGAATTTTCAACAGGAAGTTGCTGTTTATGGTTGATTAAACATGCTAATTAATGTGTGCACTGATTATTTTGGGTCTCAGCTGTTTTTCTGATCGAGGTTCACTTAGAAGTGTAATGCAGTCCAGTAGCATATCCAAAGATGAGGATGTTCAACGTGACCTGGAGAATAGCTTGCAAATAGAGGCATATGAGAGGAGAATACGAAGACTGGAACAGGAAAAGCTGGAACTGAGTAGGAAGTTGCAAGGTATACCTTCTCCTTGGCTTCCTTATATTCCATGTGGTGGAATAATACAATGTTATCATTTCTAACCATTACGTTTTTCATTCAATTTAAGAGTCCACCCAGGCTCTTCAGTCCCTTCATGGTTCTACTCGCTTAACAATGAACACAAATAGGGATAAAGAAATAAAAAAGCTAAATGAAGAAATTGAACGCTTGAAAAATAAAATAGCAGGTAAGTTTTGGAATACATTACTAAATCCAGTAAAAAAACCTTAATTTGTGCTATGTACTTTAAAAGGTGTGCCTCAATCATTTTTCTGGGGTCTCTTTCGTATGGCTATCCAGTTGGTTCATATTGTGAATTTGTAAAAAAAACCTTTCATTAAAACTTGGCTTGCTTACATTAATGGTGCTTAGAACTGTCAATCTTAGCTCAGATTATGTAAATAAACTCTACCTTCACATTTATTGCTGCTTGTCAATTACGTATCTGCATTATTTGTCTAAACTTCCTTATGTGAGCTACATAGGAGGAGGAGAGCTTATGGCTTTTAATACAATGTGTTAATGAGTCTACTACCAGACACCTCCTAGTTATTTGTTTGTGAATTTTTATTGTTTGTAAAACTAGAGTTTGTCTCTTATGCATCTTGGCCGAGAGGGAAAATGAACAAGGTCCATTTCATACCCCCAAAAAGATCTTTTTTGCTTGAAGACATTTTGAAGAAGCTTCTTGGATGAGAAGCAAAGTGATTTCAAGCAAAAACAAGGAAAGTCCAATTGCCTTGTGAAAAAACACCTTTGGGACAACCATGACCTGGATGACCGAAAGCCTCCATAGATGTCTATATTATATATTAAAATAATACATTTTATGTAATCTTTATATATGACATATTAAAGCAGGGTCTATGATTGTTCTGAGATTATAGATGAGTTGCAGGTTGAACAAATTAGAAAAATCAGTCCTTAAACCAGGTGTGTCCAACCTATAGTCTGTGGTCTGCATGCAGCCCTGGACAACTAGTAATGTGCCCCTCCAAAATAAAGGAAATTTGTTATTTATATACATTAACTATATTATATATTTTGTATGCAGCCCAAGACAATTCCTCTTTAATGTGACTAGGCAAGCCAAAAGATTGGACATGCTTGCCTTAAACTATTGGAGAAAGATTTGAATCAGAATCATGTGGCTTTTGTTATATAAATTCTTCTATTGTTTTAGACTATACCTATATAGTAAGGTATTCTGGTTTTTCTGTGTTTTCATCTAGTCAATCTGTCCATGTATCAAAATCAATAGTCAGAGAACACTTATTTTAATTAATTATTTTTTCAGTTTGTAAAATGCTTTTTAAAAAATGTGCATCACTTCTGTTGAAAAAGTTACAATTGTGAGTTTTTATTAAAATCCAATTGTTAATCCTCCCCCAGAATTTAGAAAGTAATCATTTAAATGTAGGGGTCATAACTATTTTTTTTTTCAACATAGTTGCAGATGCAGCATAAATACCTACTTTTCCAAATGTTTCCTATGGAGAGCCAGTTTGATGTAGTTAGGTAAAGGTGTTAGCCTAGACAGCCAGAGAATGTTATTTCTAAACCTCCCTTGAGCGTGAAACCCAGCTAATGATTTGGGGCTAATCACTTTCTCTCAGCCCAATACCTCAAAAGTTTGTGGGGAAAAGAGAAAGCAGAAATATTAGGTATATTTGCTGCCTTGAGTTGACCATTATACTGCATGTAAAAACAAGTGGGATAACAACAACAATTAATTTCCTTTTAGTTTATATTCTAGAGCTTCTAGAGGTGGTTAAAAAAATAAAAGAACAATTCTACAACATGCATAACATTTAGATACTTGTGTGCGTTCCTGTGTACATGTGTGTGTATTGGACTTTTTCTTTCTATTTAAGCATTTTACCATATTATAAACCTAAGAACTGTAATATGGCATCAGGGGATACCAATTTATCTACAAAACGTTTTGTTTGCCCTGCCAGATTCCTTGGCCTGGCTAATTTTTTTTCCAGATTAAAAAAAAAAAGGGAACAACCTGGAATGCTGTAAGCATATTGCCAACCTTAAGTATTATCTTTATTTGCTGCTGCAGATTAAATATAAGCCCTCATTAAAATAAAAATGAGATGTAATTGATGCCCAGTAATTCGTTAGGAAGTATATTTATTTTCTCAGGGAAGAAGAAATGCGAGAAGTAGCAGTAAAAAGAATTGTTTAGAATGATAAAGTAGAAGGGATGCCAGGCAGTATTTTGATAAACCCATGCTTTGTAATTAGCTATGTTTTTTCCTCCACCCAACAGTAGCCATATTTACAAAAGTTCCCACAACATGTTTTTTAAATTCCTAAAGTATTGTTGTTCAGAAAAATTGCCCCCTTCCCCCACTAATTTTCCATGGTGAAATTATGACAGAAAGCCAAAGGGAAGATGTTATGTCTTATTTCCCCCCCCCCTTTCATATTTTTATCTTTAAAGTTTCCCAGTTCTTGTTAGCTTAAAAGGTTGAATATAAAGAAACTTTTGATTAAATCTCTGATGGCAGGAAGATTATTTAAGCTAGAGATGACAGAGGGGTGGGGTCCTTCATTGCTTAACTGAATTTCCTGTTTCTTCCTGTAATGTCTGGACCACACATTGGCTTGTGATTATTTCCTTCCTCTTCCTTGTGGAAAATATTCCATAGAGTTCAATGAGAATACAAAGAGTGATAAAATGTGATTTTGCTAATGTATATTGTAACAGGGAAGAATTGTGATCCAATTTAAATTGTTCATCTTAACAGAGAGAAATGTAGAATTGTTTCTCTATCCTTTGTGTAAAGAAACTTCCCTGTTCATAGATTCAAATAGGTTAGAACGGCAGCTTGAAGATGCAGTGACCTTGCGACAGGAACACGAAGATTCCACCCACAAGTTAAAAGGTCTTGAAAAGCAATGCAGGATACTAAGGCAGGAGAAGGAAGATCTTCATAAGGTATTGATTGTAGAAAATGCTTCATTGAAGTGAGATATGCGTTGCCTGGACACCATAGTTTAAGAATGGTTATTAGTAAAATATATTGCTTGTCATATTCATATCGTGTACTTTTTCTCCAGAGCATGGGAATAATATATTTCAGCATAATAGGAATTCTATAATGCCAACATGCCAGTATTATTTTAGGATTACATGTCAGCAATCTTCATGGCTGAGTAGACAATAATCAAGATTTAGGCTTTACTAATCCAGACTTCTTTAGCTGTTCCATTACATTTACCCCAACTGTTGGAGTGAGATGTAAGGTTTATTTAAAAGTGTTTTTTATAAGCAAAATAGAAAACCCAGAAGAAATTTGTCACTAAAACACTGTATCCTGCAATTGCTAACAAGACATTTTATGCTGTAATGTCATAGCCATAAATCTAATTTCTTACCCATGAACAACCGATGCCACATTTCATTAACTTTCTCTTACTTCCTCCACTGCTTTCCTCCATACATCAAAGTTAGTTGTGGATTAAACTGAATTATATCCTGTGTATATTTTTGCATAAGGAAAACCTATGCTACATAATTAATATAGTGGTGTACAAAATATTTTGAATTTAATTCCAGGGCTATAGGCTGGACATGGAAGTGAAAAAACATCATAGATGAAGGAAGTTGGCAAATAACTTTGAAGATGGAGGAGAAAAGAAGAGAGAAGGAAGTAGAACAATGAAAGACGTGAGAGTGGAGGAAAGATAAGCAGGAGAGAAAGAATTAATCAGATGATGCTAGGCACAGTGTATAAATGAGCTGAATAAAAGATAGGAAAAGAAAGGGAAATAGATTTAAAAAGTAAGAAAAGAAGAGGAAAAATAGAAATTAAAAATAAATATATAATGTATTGGGTATATCAAGCTGGTGATACAATACAAGCCAATATTAATATTATATTGACATATTCTTAATACACTGAGGATAGGAGAGAGACGCAAAGTCAGTCCTCCAAAGTTGCCAGGTATAATTGTAGCATGCTCCTGTATTTTTTGCTAAATGCTGTTAGACGTTAACCAAATGTATCTTAAAAATAAGTATAGCTTTTAAATTGATTTGGATCTTTCCTTTCACTAGCAACTCCTTGAGGCATCTGAAAGATTAAAGATACAGTCGAAAGAATTGAAGGATGCTCATCAACAAAGAAAGCTAGCAATGCAGGAGTTCTCAGAACTGAATGAGAGGATGGCAGACTTGCGTTCTTACAAGCAGAAACTCTCTCGACAACTCCGTGACAAAGAGGAAGAAGTGGAAGTGATAATGCAGAAAACAGACTCTATGAGACAAGAAATGCGTAAATTGGAAAAAGCAAGGAAAGAGGTAGCTGAGCAGGGTGTTTGAGGATCATCGGTTTTAACTAGTACTGATACTTAGAAGAGTTAGTGTGACTTGGTTTACAGATATACCCAACTGTTTAATTTTTGTGTCTGTGTGAAATACTTAACAACACTTCTAGTTTGGAAGGTAATGTAGAAAAAGAAAAAGTGAAGTATTAATTGAATGGATACAGTCTATTATAATGTCTACATTCATAGCAGTTTTCTGAGTTAGTTTTATTTACCATGCTTCACAGCTCTATAATAAGGCACTTTTGTTGTTAGAATTTTTATCTAATCATAATGTATTTTTCCATTCTTTATACTGATATTTTCTACATATTTAACAGTTTATTTTTAAAACATAATAGAATCTGCCTCTTCTTTTGGGTGTACGTTTGCTGTAAAAATAATTTAAACTAGATTCAGTGAAATTATTAAAATATGGTAGAAACTACAGCAATGAAAATAAAGTACGAGAAAATGTTTTTTTAAATTTCAGAAATAAAGTATGAGGATTTCCCAGTGTATCCTTTTAGTGACCTGGTTTTACACTCTATTTTCCTTTTCCTGTAAGTCTTGCTGTTTTTAAAATGGGCTTTATCTTATTTTTTAATACTTCAAGGATTTTGTACAATAACTAGTTCCTCTTGATGTAGAATTAAGCTCAAATTGTTTCTATAATTAGGCTTATTTTTCTTTTTATAGCTAGAAGCACAACTTGATGATGCACTAGCAGAAGTATCAAAAGAGCGGAAACTTAGAGAATGTAGTGAAAAAGCATCTAAACAGCTGGAAAATGAACTGGAAACACTAAAGGTGACTATGTTATGAATGATTAAACCATCTTGAGGCTTACTTTATTTGGGAAGAACAAGAAGTGTGTGTGTGTGTTTAATGTACTCCATTTTACAGTTGCAAACTATCTATATTCTAGAATTTAGCTTGCCAGGAAGCTCAATGCAATTACTATTCATGAGTTTATATTCATATTGAAACATCTAAAACCAAATTGGCATCACATGCATTTCATTTATACTCAGTTGCATATATTAAGACATTCGATAAAAATATTGGGTTAGGTGGTATGCTCCCAGTCTCATGGTAGAAAATTGTTTTTATGGGAGTATATTAACTCTCACCTCATGTCTTATATATTTGACAAGTTACCTACATTTTATTTATTGTTCTAATTTAAACTCAGTATGTGACTCCAGGCATCTTAACAAAAAGTTAACAACAGCAACATTTAAAATTGGTCCACACAGCCTTTTGGCCCAGACACAGCCTGGTTTCCAAGTATTTCAAAAGGTGGTTGGGACCGTCCCGATATTTCAGAGAATGCTCTTCCATAGAGGGTAGATATTTTCTGACAGTGAGAACAGTTAATCTGTGGAATGACTTGCCTCCAGAAGTTTTAGGTACTCCATCACTGGAGGGTTACAAGATGCGACAGAATAACCATTTTTCCGGAATGATATAGGTTGTCCTGCCATGGACGGGTTTGGACTAGAAGACTTTAAACCCTGTTGTTCTATGTTCTATATTCTGTGGTGACAGAGAAAACGCAACTTCTAAGTCCCATAAAATGATACTGCTTAATAGACAGAATACAGAGCAACCCTGTTAGATCATAACATGGGTAATTGGAGACAGGTGGTCTGAAGAATAGCTCTGTCTCATGATGGGTTTTATAGGTGATCACCAGCATTTTAAACTATATCCAGAAGTTCACAGATGACTGATGACTGATCCACGCAGGAAACTTCTCATGGCAGTGTATTTTGGAATATCTGTAGCTTCTTAGCTTCTAAGAACATGCCCATTTGAAGGGCATTGCAGATATGCAAAGAGGTGACCATAATGTGAGCAACTGTGAGTAAGGCCTGTTGATTGTGAAATGGATGTAACTGGCCACAAAATGGATTTATGCAAAGGACCTCCTAACCTAACTAGATAATATGTGCTCTTCGAGCAGAAGCCAACAGGTGAGGAACAGCTCAGATTGTTCACCGGTTCTGTTTAGGGCAATGCAACATTGGAAGGAAGGTTTCCACATCCAAGTAGCTCAAAAGCCATAGCCATGTAACTTGCTAGTTCTTCCCCATCAAGCCACTAGACACTGAGAATCTTTACAGTATTTCTGGGCTGGCCTAGAGTTAAAATGTATAACTAGGTGTCATCAGTGTACTGATGATACATAAACTCATACCAACATTAACCTCACACAGTATCTTTGTGTAGATATTCAATAGGTGTGAGGAGAGAATCAAGCCTTGAGGCAACCAGCAAACTATGGCCTTGGGCTAGTTTTCTCCATCCAACATCAACTGGAACCAAACCTGGAAGAAGAAAGAGAACTATCACAATAACCTTCTCTCCACTCCCAACCATCTGTGCAAGTACAGAAGAGATGATATCAAAGTCCATCTTCTCCAACTGTGATTATTGATGTCACAATACTGTACCCAGGTCTGAAATTTGATTGGAAGGGGTCCAAATAATCCAGTTTCCTCTGAAGCTACAAGTCAATAACTTTTTCTTCCCCAAACGGGAGGGTAGAGATAGGTGAGAATTATGCAGCAATGTTGAATCTATGAGAGATTTCTTGCAATGGGGACAGATGGATTACTACCTCAAGTTCAAGTAGAAACTCCTTTTCCACTCAAAGATGAATATATCATCATTTGGACTTAATCATGCATTGGAGGACATGGATCTACATAAGTGGCCATGCTTATGGCCCCAAGGACACAATATGTCAAAACTTGCCATGTAGTTTATAGGATTTCTTTGAGATGTTTAAAATGGAATACATAAAATCTCATTAATGACACGATAAACTGCATAGATGCTGCTACAGGAAAAATAGTAAGGCACTTATGTTCAGCTGATAAGATGACTAGGCTATGAGATGCTCATAATCCACACAGCACTGGAAAGGCTAGTAGTCTGTTTCCTGTTATAAAACCTGTGCCATTCTATTCTTCCCTATGTTTTCTCATAGAGTTTTGTCACCTTGGAAAAAGTAAACAGCAGGTCTTTTTACAGAATATCTACCATTTTTACCGCTTAGAACTCTGGGAATTCAAATGTCTTGTTGCTTCAAAGAGCTAACTGATATGTTTGAAGCATCACAATTTGTCTCTTGATCTAATCAAATCTTTACTTTTGATATTAGAGAGATAAACTTTTACCTCCTCCCCTGTTTAAACAATTTTTGCTCTTTTGCAGGTAAAGCAGGGAGGACGTGGTGCAGGAATGGCTATGCAGGAGCATCAGCAGGAGCTAGCTAAAGAGAACTCAGAGCTTCAGAACAAAATTTCATTTTATGAAGAAGAGTTGGTCAGGCGAGAAGCTTCCCATGTCTTGGAAGTAAAAATTGTGAAAAAGGAGGCACATGATTTAGAAAGCCATCAGCTTGCACTTCAAAAAGAAATCATGATATTAAAAGATAAACTGGATAAGGCAAAAAGAGAGAAGTAAGTACTGTGTACAGTTGTGCTTTGAAAGGTTATTTTTTTAAATTGTTCAAAAAGTATCTGAAATCTAAAAGTAAAGTAGAAAAAAAGGTGTTAGCAATCTTTGGAATGGCATTTATGGGATCTTATTTCAATTCTAGGCACAGTGAAATGGAAGAAGCTGTGGGAACTCTAAAAGACAAATATGAACGAGAGAGAACGATGTTGTTTGAAGATAACAAGAAATTAACGACTGAAAATGAAAAGGTAATTGAGCTTATGAAAAATTATTTTTTTAATCTCAAGTAGTATGTAAATTCAGATTTTTTTCAATTCTCCTCCCAAAAATATCAGGAAACGGTAGAAATATTTCTGAACTGCATGTGTGTGTGTGTCATTGCTGACTATAGGGGGAGGTGCTCATTACCGTTTCAAAGCCATTGAGCCAGTGCTGTCCAAAGACATTTCCATATACCAAGTAGAACTTTGATGAATTATTTTGCTTTTTTGTTTTTAATAGCATATATGTATGCACTTTATCTGGTATAGAGCTTTCACTGTTTGGTACACAATCTAGTATGTTGCAAGCAGTTTGCACTTAGCTTGAATGGGCTGTAAGTTACATAAAATTACACTTATGAAAACTACTAATTAATACATTCTGTTGTCACAGCTTTGTTCCTTTGTCGATAAACTGACATCACAAAACAGACAGCTAGAGGATGAGCTTCAGGATTTGGCAGGAAAAAAGGAATCTGTGGCCCATTGGGAAGCTCAGATTGCAGAAATCATTCAGTGGTATGTACCCTTTGGGGATCCAGTAAAAAAAACCAAAAAACAGTTGGAGCCTTCTCAACAGAAGTAAATTTTGAAGATAATTGAAATGTCTCATTACGTGAACGTGATCAACTTCATAAATTACACATAACAGCAAGTGTTAATAGGTTAGAATATTGTCTTTTCTTTTTTCTCACTGTTACAAACAATTTATCAATTCCATATTGACTAATTTTTCTACAATGAGAGCAACTAAATCTTAGTTTTAATTATTGCCTAAATGCCAACTGAAACGTTTTCACAATGGCTCTCCTTCATTTTGCTATTTCAATACTTTTATACTAAAAAGCTCTGGTACCAGATAAATAAGATGAAGCAGTGTTGAACCTTTAAATATTTTCTTAAATTACGTGATGACGTAGCCAAAATAGTAAAGGAATTTGTTATCTCTTTCCAACAGAGCTTCATTATCCCCCCCACTATAACATTCTTCATAAATTTAATAGTCAGCCTGAATGGAAAACATATTACATTCTTTGGTGATCCTCAATGTGGAGAATTTGTCTAAGGGCAGTAAAACCTTAATATATTTCCTCTCTTTAATATTTTTATAAATAACTCACAGCAGCAAATATACCTAATACTCCTATCTCTCTCCCCCCCCCCCAAATTCTTTGCGGGGTTAAAAATAAAATAGTGCCTTAAATTTATTAAAGTTAATATTAGGAGCAAATGCGAAATTTCAGAAACTTCAAGAGAAATTTCCAACTATTTATTTGTAAGTTTATTAAGACAGTCTCTCTCAAGTATTTTCACAAGCAAGACTGTACTGAAATAAACTACCAACAGACTTTTCTTCGTTGTTGTATATGAATATCGTTCCTTTCCTTACTGTCTCAGTCTTCCCAGCCCACAACCTCATACTATTGACTTGGAAGATGGGAGGAAAAGACCTAGAATTTAAACTCTTGGGGAGAAACATAAATATAGGGTTGAGTTTCTCTTTGTTGTAGAAGGCAGTTCCTGTGTGTCTGCATTGTTGTTTGCAGTAAAGTGGCCAATCTCTGTTGTGTCTGCCTGCCAAAGCAAGTTTATGAATATGGCTCAAATGTCAAGTTAGATGTGACATGTTATTATTATTTTATTTAGTATTATTATTAAGTCCCTCTTGAGTGAAAGATAAGGTTCTAAAGCATGATATCCATGGACAAAGTTTTCTCTGAGCTACTAAGCTAGGATACATGATAAAAATAGTCTTGATTTGTCTCTCTCATAGTCCTGAACATTGTGATTGAAGTAACTGGTTAAATAATGTTTTGCTTTTCTCTTGTTTCATTTTAATTTTATGTAGGAATTGAAAGGGCCTTCCTTTGAAAGCCTCACTGGGCAGAAAAACAGATTTAAAAAAAACAATAAAGGGGTCATATTTCAAGAGCCACATTATAAATGAGACTTCCTCATCCTGAAAACATAAGGAAAGGAATTTTAAATATGAGCTCAGAGTTTTTTCTATTCCTAACCAACAGTGTTGATAAAATATAAATGTTTCCACTGCAGAGGAAACACATTATGAATGAAATAAAGTTGAAAGCGGATAAAAGAACTATGGTGGTTAGAATGCAGTATTGCAGGCTAATTCTGCCGACTGCTAGCAGGTCAGTTCTCACTGGCTCAAGTTTAACTCAGCCTTCCATCCTTCCGAGGTCGGTAAAATGAGGACCCAGATTGTTGGGGGCAATCTGCTGATTCTTTAAACTGCTTAGAGAGAGTTGTAAAGCACTGTGAAGTGGTATATAAGTCTAAGTGCTATTGCTATTGCTATGTTGATCCCAAACAACAAAACTATAAACATGGTAAGAGCCACAGAATTGATAAAATTGTTTAATCAATAGGTAGAAAAAGTGTCTCATCTCTGCTAGTTTCAAATTTATGATATGTTTTCGTTCAAGACTATATTTTGATAGTTTGAACACTATTTTATTAGTGTTTTACTAATGTTTTACTGTGACTCAATGCATATGAAACATTTTAAAGTAACTATGTTTCTGACATGCTTTACACACTAGGGTGAGTGATGAAAAAGATGCACGTGGCTATCTTCAGGCGCTAGCTTCTAAGATGACAGAAGAGCTTGAATCTTTGAAAAGCTCTAGTCTGGGATCAAGAACACTGGTGAGCATGGAAATATACACGATTAATTAAAGAGAAAGCTTTATAATGTCTGCTGTTTTAGTTGCAATTCAATCACTATCAGCTGTGTCTGCTGGTATCCTACTTAGATGCCATGGGAGAGTGAAGAGTTCAGCATTAAACATGGCCCTCATAGTCCAACAGAGCCATTGCATCATCTGAGCTATACCATGGCACCTGATGTAGTGCTTATGGCTGAGAAAAATCTTCTCACACTTTTTTTGCTGGCCTCTGTAAGTGAGAGTCTGCTGCTCCAAAAGAAGAAGAAAAAGTTGTTTATTATTTGGCTGTGGTGTTTTTAAAACTCCTTGATACGCTGGAAATGAGACTATGTGAAGGATCCTTTCCATATGAACACCATGATGGCTCAGATCATCAGTCTGTTTAACTCACCAACTTGGGCAGATAGCTTAAAACATCCAGAAGTAGGATATGAATTAAATTGTTTTCTACTTTTGTTGCTTCCAGTCTGTCCTTTTTATATGCTAGGCAGCATATACTGTATGTAGTGTTATCCTATGTAGTCACTGAGTGACAATTCCATGATCTATGTGTTCACATCTTCAGCCTATGATTTCCACAATTAATTATGCATTTAATGAAGTATCTGCTGGTGAGTTCTCATTGAGTGAGATCTGAATTTTATTATTATGAGAGATAAAAAACAAACCCCTTCATCTGCTTTTTCAGCATTATACATATTTTCTAAATTTTCATTATACCTCCTTGTACTAACCCTATTTTCCAGATTAGAAACACTTGACCAATTTGGATTTTTATGTCTTTTTTTCTATTTCTACATCCTTCTTTGAGACAAAGTTACTCCTTCAATATGAATCCTTTTATATTTTCTACCATCCCTGGTTCATTGTTCTAAATCAAAACTGAAACTAATCATATTTGATTTAATCCTTTAATCCTTAAGTATTAAATAGCTATTTAAAGAAGGTTGTAGTACTTTTATGGGCAGCTTTTATTTCCTCTCCTTTTTGTTTTAAGTACTACCTATTTTGAAATCCATTTTGGGAGAATGACTAGATTATAACATTTGGAGGAAGAATAGACAACAATAACATTATTTGATGCTAAAAGAAAAGCAGGAAATGGAGATGATATACACCCCCCGCCCCCCAAAAAAAGAATATAGACTTGGCAATGTTTCATGGGACAGGAGGGGGTTTCATCTGATGTTCCCTTTGCTCTTTTCCACCTCCTTTCAATATATTGGGAAAGACAATGTTTCATCTATTACATGCCAAGGAAAGAGTGGTATTTCCGAGACCTGCAAGTTTAACAGAGGTCCATAATGCAACATTCTGGTTTAATGTTGCTGGCATTGCTCTCTTTTTTTTTCCAGATTGCATTTAGGTGTATCTGGTAAGAATGTAAATTTAGCTGAAATCAATAGGAACTGATTGCAAAATACAGGTAGCCCTTGACTTGAGCCCAACATTGTTGTTAAGTGAGGCATTTGTTAAGAGAGTTTTGTCCCATTTTACGACCTTTCTTACCACAGTTGTTAAATGAATCACTGCAGTTGATAAGTTAGTAATCTGCTTGTTAAGTGAGCTTGGCTTCCCCATTGACTTTGCTTGTCAGAAGGTTGCAAAAGGTGATCACATGACCTTGGGACACAGCAACGGTCATAAGTGTGAACAAGTTGCTAAGCCTCTGATCACATGATCGTGGGGATGCCTCAAAGATTGTGACTGTAAAAAATGGTCATAAGCCACTTTTTTCAGTGCTGTTGTAACTTTGAACGGTCATTAAAGGAACAAGGAGTACCTGTAAAGAGTTCTTCTGACATTTTTCCCAGTTATGTAGGATTTTTCAAATTAAACACGCACTCATTGATAGTCGTTTGTACAAGTGAAATTTTTGAATAGCGTTAATATTTTAAATGTTATTAATGTTTAAAATGCTTTTAATAATGTAGAGGAAATAACAATTGCTTGATGTAACAGGATCCACTCTGGAAAGTGAGACGTAGTCAGAAGCTGGATATGTCAGCAAGGCTGGAATTACAGTCTGCTCTTGATGCTGAAATACGTGCCAAACAGCTAGTCCAAGAAGAATTAAGGAAAGTGAAAGATGCCAACCTGTCCTTTGAAAGGTAATTTTTGAAAGGACTGGGTCCTGTGTAATTATGTATTTTAACATGTATTAAAGTTTTTTTTTAATGCTGATCTCTTCTAGGCATTTCTTTCTTTCTGATGGTACTCAGCAGCTGGTATTTAATTTAATTGATATAACTGTCTTTACTATTGGAAGCAGTATATCACACTCATTAATTATAACCACAAATAACACTTACTTCTATTATGGAAATGAAAAATAACTAAATTTAGGAGGGTTGGAACAAAGAACGGAGGCAGTAAAATATGTGGTGGTTAACTTATGTTTCATATGTCCCTGTGTTTCCATTTTATCATTTAGCAAACTAAAGGAATCTGAAGCAAGAAATCAGGAACTCTTGGAAGAAGTTGAAGGTTTTAAAAAGAAACTGGAGGAAAAATACCGATCAGATGCAGGTGAAAATTTAGCCGACATATGATTGCAGAATGATTACTCTTGTTCGTTTATTTATTTATTTATATATTTATTTATTTTTTAGGTCTTAAACTTTCAGATTTCCAAGTTTCCATTTTTGAGTACTTCAATACCTCTCCTCTTACGCATGATCTAACTTTCAGAGTGAGTATTAAAATGTGATTACAAACATTTGCCAAAGATAACACAGAAATGCATGTTGAATTGGAGTGCAGAGTCTATACATAAAAACATTGGTCTTGTATAAACTTACTAAACGCATTTCAGAACATATTCTCCTATTCCTACCAATGCTACCATCACTTGCACCCTCCTTAACTTCTAACAGTGGCAGATGCAGTTCCTAATGTAGTTAGATTATTATTTTATTGTGTGTTTTTATGTTTTGGTTTGCTGCATTGTTTATTTATTACTTATTTTTATGTAACTTGAATCATGGGAAACAAATGAAGAAAAGGTGAAGACAGGATTTAAACTTCTGTGTTAGGCTGAAACATTTCCTACTCTAAAATGTCCACTTTATTTTTTATTAATAAATAAATATCTCTCCTCAGTTATGTTTTCTTCAATTATCAGCTTAATTCTTCCACATCCCTGACTAAAGAGAAAATTCACTTGTATCTTCTGACATTCTTTACCCTTCATTCTCTCACAGACATGGGCAAACAAACTTCTTTCTATACTATTCCTTTCCATTGAGAAAACAAACTAAGTATTATTAAAATAGTACCCTGTTTCTCAGAAAACACGACCCACCCCAAGAATAAGCCCTACCCTAATTTTTGTTGGGTGGGCCTAATATTATCCCTACCCTGAAAATAAACCCGGGGGGGATTGGTTTCCGTCTTCTTGAAATTCAAAATCATTTTAAGTAGAAGAAGCAGTGTACTAGCTACAAGTTGCTAATAATTCACCAGTTCTCATCTTCAGGCTTTCAGTACTGCTGAAGATAACAGAAGACGCCTGAGTCAAGATGACTGTTATGTCACTAATCTTTCACCATGTTAGAAATCTTCACATAATGGAAGAAGACGGAAACCAATTCCTATTCCAACATTCGTATTCTAGGTCTATGATAGTCAAGATATCTCAGTAAGGCTCCTACTCTCCAAAATATTCAGTAGCAGGCAGTTAGACAATCTCAGCAGCCAGTAGTTGGACAATTAGCATTTTGAGGTGTGCACTATCAAATGTGAAGGGTAAATGCCATAATTTTAGTGGAATAAAGTTTGTCCTTTTTCATTCCACTTGGCAGAGGGATTTTCAAGATTTCTAGCAGAAGCAGAATTTGCTAAGAATGAAAAACAATAGAAATTTTTAAAAAATCTACACACCCTTGTTCAAAAGCCAGGTTTCTGACATGTAAAGAAATCAGACCAAGATAAAATTGTACAATAATATGCTTGTGTAAGTCTGCACAACCTCTTATAAGTAGGGATGTGGCTGTCTTCAGAGTTAATCATATTCAAACGGATGGTAAATGATAGTCAGAACATACCTTCCCTTAATTAAAGTGACTGATCAAGCCATATAACGTTTAGCTATTTTAGTAGAATATTTCTGACATTTATGCAGTTGCCTCTTCCAACAAAAGCCATGATCTGCAAAGAGTTTACAAAGTATCAAAGGGATCTCATTGTTGGAAGATATCAGTCAGGAGAAAGCTACAAAAAAATTTCCAAGGCAGTGGATATACCATGGAACACAGTGAAGACAGTCATCAACAAGTGGAGAAAATATGGCACAACAGTGACATTATCAAAAACCTTCTGGGTTGTTTTTTTTTTGGGGGGGGGCATTATAGGAAGTCTCCCAGTTTGACTTCTTCTTTCTTACGCAAAGAGATTGAGAGGATCACTGGAGAATTGCATTCCCACTTTCTTTTTAAGGTCTTTCATCTTTATCAGGAAGAATGGCAGGTTCAGGCCTATACTAAATCTTCTCCATCTTAACTTCTACAGTATTTTAACTGCTCTGCTTTAAGATTATCGTGGTTGCTATTGTTCTTCCTCTCCTGTAAGACAATGCAGCATATATATTGCCTTAAAAAATGCCCATTTTTTATTTTTTATTATTACATTTATTTGTTGCCCATATTGCTGTGGGACCACTGGGCAGCTTACAACAGTGGACTGTAAAATTATATAAAATGTAAATATAGCATTAGTAAAACAGTGAGTTACTATCAAAAATAAATAATGAAAATACAGCAATATGAATTAAAAGATGGGTAGAGAAAGGAGCAGGATGCGGGGGAGGGGGAGAGTGGGGTCTGCTATTAGTCTAATAGCCACCTCCAGTACATTGTACTATTGCATCTCCCTTTATTTTACACATAGTACAGGGACTTTTATACCAACACAACTTTTCCCATTTATCACAACTTTGTGGGATTATTATTTTTTTTCAATGTGTGACACCAGGCACCATTCTCCATGTCTAAGATAGCATTTCTGTATCAATTGACTATGTCCTCACTGCTTGTTCCTGTTGTTATCTTTTTAATCGTATAGCCAGGTCATTCTATTGTTGCATATCCTGGATCTTTCTTTGTTATGATGAAAGATATATAATAGCAATAGCACTTAGACTTATATACCGCTTTACAATGCTTTACAGCCCTCCCTAAGTGATTTACAGAGTTTTGCCCCCAGCAATCTGGGTCGTCATTTTATCCACCTCGGAAGGATAGAAGCCTGAGTCAACCTTGAGCCTGGTGGGATTTGAACTGCCAAATTGCAGGCAGCCGATAGTCAGCAGAAGTGGCCTGCAGTATTGTACTGTAACCACTGCACCACCGAGGCTCACTAATGTGGAGGGGCAGGAGTCAATACTACTACTTTCCATCTTATATGCAAGCTCTCATCAAGGACAAAGGCAAAGATCATTCTTCAGCTATTGAGCCATGTGTCAGTTGCAAATTTAGTAATTAAACCAATTACCCATAGTCATCTCTACCCCTTAATGAGTGGCATGTTCATTCCACTCCTCTGAATTCAGATATCACACTTCATTCCTGACTTCAAGGAATCTCTCTCCAAAATCTCTTATCAAAATTTACCCTTGATACCTGCCTAACTGCATCCTTTGGCTCTGCTTATCAAATCTCAGTGAGGCTTTTTAAAGATCAATATTTTGAGTTGCAGGAAAGCTGGTAATATCCAATCTGCGGCCTGGGTAAGATAGATACCCAGTAGATGCTGATGGGAATTTCGTTTGTGTTGTGTTTATTTTCTCTTTGTACCTCTTTCTAACTGTTCCCTCTTTAGCTGCATGCTGTTCCCACCATGGTGTTCTTGAACACCACAATGCACTGTTTTATTACATCTTGCCTGCTGATGCAACACTTCTTCAACTGTTCCAACTTACTCTCTATCAAGTACGGCTGTTCTACCCAAAGCTTAATTCCCACAACCATAAAACTTGATGGATTTAGTTCTAACCAAGATAGAAATTCTCCCAGTTTCTTGAAAACCATTCTGAAAGGCTTCCAGTGCAACCAAGTAGAAATCCTTTGAAGCTACCCTATATCAAAGAAATTCCTCACAACAATAACAAATTTGTGATGTTTTGACACTCTCTCCTATATATACCAAGTTATCACCCCTTTCCCCTCACTGGGGATAGCTCTTTATATTTCTTTTTTAACCTGCTAATAAAATATTTCATGAAAATCCTGGTAATACTGTAGCTGCTGATATGTTTGCCAGTTTTGATTTGGAGCTTTTACCTTGTTCTCTTCATGTTAATGCTAAATTGCACAAGTCTATAGCAACCACTTTTATTCAGTTTTCATTCATGCCATAAAAATGATATATTTGAAAGTACAGCAGTGGTTTTGTAGCTGTGCCAGTCTCCAATTTGAGTTATGATATTTTATTATCTTCCCTTACATATATATTTGTATTTAACATGATTTTGAAGAGTAGTTAACATGATTGATAGCCACTTGATGTAGCTAGATAGTCTCTGGCATTTTCTTTACATTGAACTTTGAATAAAACAATGTGTATCAAGGAATTATAGTGTATATTACATCTAATAATAACATATTTATCTAATAGCGTATTTACAGACTACCTACATATTTTAGATTTTCAAAGTGATGCTATTTTCTTAGCAATAATCATATTCTAACTATTTTCCCCCAAATGCAAAAATACATTTGCAATACTTTAGTTCTATATGTATTAATGTACATATTTATTCATGTACAATATGAAAACTCATATGTGGTTTGTTTCACATTGTCTATGTATCAGATCAATTAAAATAAAACATAGTTGTAATGTTTCAAGTAGTAACCAGATTATTTTATTCCTTTATTCTATCTTGTGACAGTAATGTGAAATACTAGTTAAAGTGTTGGATTGGTGGATTCAGATTCAAGTCTATCTTCATCCATTACTGGATGTTATTTGAAGAAGAATGGAAGGAAAGATTGCGTTGTGTGCCCCTATTAATTCCCAAATAAGACAGAATATCAGTCTTATAATAAACTGGATTTCTTATCCTCATCCACAAATCTTCAGTTTTAGAGATGTCTTTTATAACCATGTTTCCTTCCTCCCCTTCTTCCTTCTCCACTATTTTTGCACCAGCACTTTGATTTGTGTATTCCATGCCATACAGACAGTACAGCTTTCAGATACATTTTCTAATTTAAAAAAACATAATTAACTAATGTTTTTATGTAGATTTTGGCATTTGGTTGGACTTTATAATCAAGTGGAATATTGTGTCTCTAATCAGTTCAAAATAACTTCAGTGATTTGGAGAGGCTAACCAATGAGGACTTTATTTTAGAAGGAAAAGTCAGTTCATGATAATTCTATCAGAATAATTTCCATTGTGTTCTGGGGGCTTGTTTTTAATAGGGGAAGAGGAACTCTACCTTTTTTATTCTGGACAGATTCTTTAACCTTGGATAACCTTGATCTTCCTATATTAAGTGACTTGATGCTAGAAGCTAATTTTCTTGATTTTGTTTCTGCAGACAAATTCTGTTAGTGAACAGGAGGTACAAGGTACAAAGGCTGAGGTGGCTCTGTCAACTTCTGTTGCAACTGCAGAACAGCAGCAGCAAGAAGTAAGCGTCCATATCCAAATAAACAATTTGGGGTATCCTAATAAATGTGTGTCTCAATTAGAGATCCTTAAGAAAAGAGCTTCTCTTTTCACGGCATGTTTCCTTGTAGACTCGTGTCATGTTTAAATGTACAAAATTGGTGTGAACTTCATTTGTTTTGCTACTGTTTCCCTGGCTCTCATTGTCTCATTCAGCTGTGCATTTCTTGCTCTCTTATTTGCTTATCTTCTGCTACTTGCTAAAGTGCAGGTTTTCCTGTGAGTCTATCTTGATCTGCAAACTTGCTTCTAATAAGTTAGGGGCAAAGCAGCATTTTTCAGTAGAGTTGCTTACTAAAATTTAGAAGTAGAAATTTGTCAAATGTTGCAAGACCAAATGTATATGGGATCCTGGAAAAATTAAATGTTATTCAGCTACAGTTTTTTGCAATTCAGGAACCAATTCGGCTTCAGAGGATGCCTGCTGCTCCCTCCCCCACCATTCAGTCCATTTCTCTAGCTGTACCAAAGGTAGGGAGCTTTAATGGTTTGTTTTAACAAAAAAAATGTGGGCAGAGAGTTAACATGTAAGGTATTATGCCTCATGCACGATCCATTTGTCAGTTTGTTCATGTCTGTATGTTAGCTATGTCTAAGCATGTTTTTTGGGGGGGTTATTTGAACCTGGACTAAGAATTAAAATGAATTCTGTATAGAATCTTATAGGAGTGTTTTGGGGTGTTTTGTTTCCAGCTAATTCATAGTGGGGGCAGGTTCTGGGTACCTTCTGTCCTTCCCCAGAAAATACCTGCTGTACAACTATATGACAAATGCAGTTTCTGTCTAAATCTTTGCCTCAGGGGGTATTTTCAGTCATTTTTTAAAAATCAGTAAAAAGCCCAGCAAGTTTGCATTAAAGCTAGCTTTTTTTAAACATAGACGTTTCTATTCTGATTGTGACTATATGACCATGCAACAATATGTGAAGGAATGTCAGAGAAGAACCCTCTTATTTTCCACAAAACCTGGAACTGCTGTAACCTTTAAAAAAGAGAATAGTTTCTCTAGCCACTTCCATATGTTTATAAAGTAAATGCAAACTGTGCCCATCCAGCAAATTTGATCTGGCAAATTTCCACATTTTTCCCCTTCCCCTTCCCCCTTCCCTCCCTTCTTTTTCAATCAGACTTGAAATTTGCTGGCTTTGATTCCCCCCCCCCCCTTTAAATAAGCCTGTTGCCAAAGGGATTTGCCCTGGTTCACCAGCCCCAAATTAGAACTTTGTATTTGTTTATATTATTTTGTTCCACAGACCATGTGCAGTCGATATTCAGTTCTAATAGTCAGTAAGCCACTGCTATATAGTATTAAGTGTGGGGATAAAAAAAGATGTTGAACTTCTGTAAAAGCTAATATAATAATGGTGGGTTAAACAAGCCTACGTATTATTTCAGTTTCAGTATATGAGTGGGTTTGATTATAGGTTATAACACTCAGCTGATGGTTGATTATAATTTAGGCGGTTGCACGGTGCACCTATTTTTTAAAAATATATGTTGCCCAAACTACTGTATACTGGACATGTATTTATTTTGAAAGAATGACTATATTGCTTTAGACAGTACAATTCAAATATAAATTAACCAGTATAAAAACTATTTCAGCACAGTGCAAAAGCCAGGATAAAACAAACAAAGCATAATCAATAAGAAAGCACATTAATCTGTCATAAAAGCAAAACGAATACCTATTTGAAATCAATACATTCTTAACAATTCATCAAAAACTGAGTGACATTAATCTCATTAATTGCTGAAAATAATCACAACGAACAGCTAAAGCATTATTCTGTTCAACATAGTTTTTACATGGATATGGGTGATCTAATACACTGTGTCAGCAGCATATCAGGAGTAGCTCCTATTTAAGATCCGTTCCAAATAAGGGCTTACAGAATTAACCCCAGCCATCCCCTTGATATGGAATAGATATGGAAGCTGGTGCACTGTCTCATTAATAATTTATCAGAGACATCAATTTTTCAGTGAACTTTTATGTTGCTTTATTGTGAACTTATTTTTCAGCCTAAAGCTCATCAACTAAGTATCAAATCCTTTTCAAGCCCAACTCAATGCAGCCACTGTACATCTCTCATGGTGGGATTGATTAGACAGGGTTATGCTTGCGATGGTAAGTTGGTTAAATCTTTTCAACATTTGGGTATCTTAATAGCCTAGTTATCATTTGGAAACAAAACAATTTCTTATAGTAAGCATCTATTTATAATAGTAGTATTGAATAAAGGCAGAAATTTGGTTCCCAAACGCATTGCTTTAGCTTTAGCTTTAGATCTATTCTTTTTTTATAGTATGGCTAATTTGTGAGATATGATTTTAAGGCATCAGTTACACCACACAATTCAGGGAATGGAACAATTCCTTGAATTGTTCCAGAGATTCCTTCTTAATTATTAAGATTATATACTCTGAACAATATAAAAGATGCTATAAAATATATTTAGTATACATAGATATTACTGGATTGTTTTACTTGAACTGTAATATATAATATTATAGAATGCTTTCCTACAAATTAGATGTTGATGGGAATTTCTTTTAAATAATGACACTAAATATTTGGGACTTTCTCAGAATCTGTACCTATACATTTTTTAAAAATCAGACAGGTAAAGTCAGACTAATATCCAAACCCACAGTAATGTTTGCTACTTGTTCTGCACATGCAGGCTACTTGGAATATTACATCTTGGATGACTCAAGAAAATACCACTTATTGGTAGTCCTTGACAAACGACCGTAATGCAATCTGCCCATCACAATCATACGTCATAATGGTTGTAAAATAGGCTAGTCACATGACCCAACCTGATTTTACGACCTTTTTTTTGTGATGGTCTTTAAGCTAATCACCACAGTCATTACGCAAACACAGCTGTTAAGCTAACCAATGGGCTCAATATGGGTGCAGTTTTGCCAAAAACTGGAAGTGCTGGCTTTGAGCAAAGCTGTCATAAAACATAGTCATTTGATTGAGGGATGTGGTCATGTGAACACAGACGGGGCCCAACCAGTGGAATTTTTAATGCTTTTTGTAAGTCCCCTTTTTCAGGTCAGTTGGAACCTTGAATGGTCATTAAGTGACCTCTTGTAAATTGAATTCTACCTGTATATTAGAAATTAAATGGAGTTCTGATAACATTCAGGGGCAAAGATATGCATAAACCTGGGAAATGCAAAATAGGGATGACTGCTTTTTTATTATTATTATAAAAATAGAAATAAAACACTAAAAACAGAGTTTTATTTAGCTCAACAGATCTTGAATATCTTCAGACTTAGGTAACCATTCCCAAAAGTGAAAATATTGGTGTGCATTTTATTCCTTTATCTCTAGATTTTACACATATTTATCTTTATTTCATAAGAAAAGGAGAGGCTTGCCAAACTGGGTTCTATTTTTTTGTTTAAAATCAAAACTCTAATGGGTCTTTTAAAGAATTATTCACTTAAATAATTGACCAGAATGAAACAGAGTTATTCAAAATAAGTATGTGTAAATTCAGGAAGAAAGTATATGTCATAATTTTAAAGCATGGTCTTTTATACTTTAAAATATAACATTACTGAAGCATGATTATGCTTTAATGAAGCTCCCTGCTATGATATATTCATTACTTTTTAATATGAAATAAATGAATATTGTGTTTGCCATTTTAAACTGGTTGTTCTTGGAGACTAGCTGCTGACTAACTATTAATATGGTGTGATGTCCTTTCCTTGCTCATTCACAATTCTGTTAGCCAGTTCTCTGTTCTATAGAATAGAGCTTTGTGTCACAACACAAAGCTTAACAAGTTTACTTTTTCATCCTTAGTGTGTTCATTTGCATGCCACGTTACCTGCAAAGACAGTGCACCGCAAGTCTGTCCTATACCTCCAGAGCAAGCCAAGAGACCCCTTGGAGTAGATGTTCAAAGAGGCATAGGAACAGCCTATAAGGGCTATGTCAAGGTAAGAATCTGGTAGAAAAAAAGATGGTCCTTTGCACATATTGGCAGTAATCAGATAATCAGAGTTACTGTGCATAATCAAATACCAGTGCAAATTTAGACATAGACAGTCAAATCTGGCTGTTAAATAGAGTCCAGGTTCAATTGAAAACTTCAAGCTGGTCACTTCTTGAGGAATTCAAAACTTAATATAATTTCAGGCAAAAAAAATAGAGTAGAAACTTTAGGAGTCAAGCATGGCAACATGGAGTACGAGACATTGCTTCCAATCCCATCACCAACATCCAAACCACAGTTGTATCCAAGAACTGTCTCAGGGCATTTGAAGCTTTCCAATTCAATATCTTTCTCAGCATTTCCTTCTCCTCTAAAAAGAACTTGCCCCATTACGGCTTATTGATTGCACCTTCAAAATTATTTAGGATTCAATTATTATCAAATTGTTATTGCTTCTGTCCTCCAAAATTGTGATTAAAAAAGATAGGTAGATGAAAATAATTACCAAGTTCTGTGACATTTGAAAAAGTAATTATATAACATAAAATAATGACAACAATCAGCAGCACTTAACTAAGCTCAGCTGATCTTGAAAAAGTTAAGCAGAGTTGAGTCTAATTAGTACTTGAATAGAAGACTATTAGGAGCTGTAACTTTGACTTAAACAGAACTGGGATCTGAAAAATATTCCCAGAGAAAGCAAGGACAGACATTCCATATTGACATCTTGAACACATGTTCATATAATCATTAGGAATTGAGCTTAACTGTTAGAAAGAGAATATCTTTACAAAGTTCCTGTTGAATTTACATCAGCCAGATAAAGAGATTTAGAAAAGCCTTTCATCCATCCATCCATCCATCCATCCATCCATTAATTTATTATTTAGTTGCAAATAGACCTCCAATATTTCTGGGTGGCCTATAATTTAAAAAAAATAAGATAAATAAAAAATAAAATAGAAATGTCCTGAACAGGGGCTCAGCCTACTCCCAAAGCCAGGGAGAATACTCAAAGTCTTCAAAAGCTTCCTGAATGACATCAACATTGGATCCATCTGAATCTTGGGAGTTGGAGATATCTTTCCAGAGAGCAGGTGCTGCAACAGAGAAAGCACGCCTCTTGGAACCTGCTAAACAGCACTGTTTAATCAATGGGATCCCAAGTGTACCTACTGTGCCTGATCTCAGATAGACAAAAGCAACTGGAGACCAGCAGTCCTTCAAATAACCAGGGCTTATGCCATGAATTGTATAATGGATTGCTTGAGAAAGTATCTGATAAAATCCATAATTTAAAAGTCCGAAGTTGCAAATCGTTTTATCAGGAATGGTGGAATTTTATTGTTTATGCAAGAGATAAGTATTCTTGTGGCAGTCTATATCAGAAATGCAAGGCATATATGGGAAAATAGAAAATATGCTACAACTGATAATGAATGAAGATCAAAGAGTCCAGAAAGAAGAAAAGATAGAATGGGCAAACCAGCAAACAAAGCAAGAAGATGAGAAGGAGATGACGATAAAGACAATAAAATAAACCAAATGAGCCTAAGAGATTTAAAAATGGAATTGGATAACCTGGAAGCTTTTTTAAAGGGAGATTGGGTGGATACTCTGGAGACCTGGCAGCTTAGGAGGATAGAGATGGGAGAAATATTCAGTCTGAATGGTGAAGATACAGATGT
>JANHFL010002904.1:0-36915 GCA_032468155.1 Oxyrhabdium leporinum | reverse complement strand
TGCGCAGTGGAGAACGGACCTGGAAAGCAGGTTAGTGAAGGGATGTCACTGCCCTGGAGGCAGGGTGGGAGTGGGGGCTTGGCATGGATGGGGGTAAAATTAGGGCACCCCTCGAAAAAAGGACCTAGCCATTTTTTCGGGGGGCAAAAGAAAATACGACCCAGTCTTATTTTCTGAGAATCACGGTGTGTGTGTGTATGTGTATGTGTATATATGTATATATGTATGTATATGTATATATGTATATATATGTGTGTGTGTGTGTGTGTGTGTGTATAATGGGAGTAGTTTGATGGTGTGTGTGTGTGTGTGTACATGTGTGTACAATATGTTAGGTTTGGAAATGAACTTGAAGGTGTAGATAGAACAAAGTTGAGATGATAAATAGCTTCTCTGCCCCAGAAATTAATTTAGTTATGTATTCTGTAAACATTAGAACTTTCTGACTGCTTTCCAAAAGCATGTGATTTTTGATACGTTGGGCTAATCTGGTCTGGATTTGATTAGGGCTTGTGGGAGCAAAATCAAATCTGTTTTATCTGGAAAGTAGGATAGTGTGCACACTAACTAAAGCTAGAAAATGAAAAGTAGGAAAGCTAGCCATTTGAGGATGGGAAGTATTCCCAAACTATAAAAACTGTCTCCATCAAGTTGAACTTGGCTCCTGATGACTATATGGATATGCGAAATGTTTTTTTCCACTTGGCAACAGTAAAGAAATAATTTGTTATTGCTCTTTTCAAATATATATTTTCAACTTCGCAAACTAGCCTAAAGCCATGTGTTTCTGATGTGGTCTCCCATCCAGATATATCCCTCATTAGCTTGGTTTTTCTCTTTTCTTTTTTTGGCAGTCTGGCAAACTAATTAGTACAAAATCATCTAGGAGAGAGTACTTCTCCGTTTCCTGTTATTCTGTCTAGTGATCAAAACATTTTGGTAATATCTTCATGAAACCCATTTTATTAGCATTTGGGTGCTTTCCTCTCTATTAAAAAAAGGCAAGAAATAGAGAATTAAAAAATAATTCATATATATTTGTGCTGTACAGCTGTAAATCCTCAAGAAACCTATCCAGACAGTTTCACAGTAACATTAATTTTCAAGACAATATGTGAAAGTAAAGATAAAAAATTTAAAAAAATCATTTTCATTCTTTCTAATCCAAAAGAATGTTGGAAAGGAATTATGTCACTTGCTTCATCCTTTTTCTCCTTCCTCCTAGTCATATGAGTGGAGCTAGTATTAAGTGGTTAGAAAGAATTCCAGAAGCTGTGTTTCGTGTGCTTTCTCTACCTTGTTTGTATTTACATCATTTGCCTAATAGCAAACGGCCTTCTGGGGCTATTCATTTAAAGCAGTTTTTCTTGGATACTCTGGAGGTTTTTTAATGCATGTCCAAGCACTACAGTGCAGAAATTCTGCTACTGTGTCATCAAGTTTCACGAACCTCAGAAGCTAATATCTCAGAACTTTCGGAAGGACTTCAAATATTAGCAGTAACATTTACTACTGTATAACTTGGATGTAATGTATTTGAATAATTGAAATAATTCTATCCAGCTAAATTTTCCCTTTTTACTCTTCTTTATCAAAAATTCATTTCTAATTTCCAGACCAATATTTCTATTCCTATGCCTGAATTTATTATGCTGAACATGGGGAAGAGACTTTTATGCTTCGTTAACTAATTTCTAGAGAAGGAACTCTCTTGAGTTTACAGGACAGAAGCCGATATGAGAAGCTATTTTTCTTGTGACTTTGATATATTACATTCTGGAAGTATGCGTGATTTTCATATCTTAAGAGTTATGCACGGTATAGATTTCATACCTAGGCACATTTTGCTACAATGCCAAAAGAAGTAATCCTGTAATTCTTTGAATCACGATTTCTAGAGAATTATTGATAGTTAAATATAAATTATATCGTGTTTCCCTGTACCAAAGAAAAGTAGATTATTCAAATAGGCATGCTTTACATTTTCCATGCTTCTCTATTGTAATATCTTTATACAGAAATACCTTTGAAGACAGTTCAGAAGCTTTAGCAAAAATAAGTGCCAGACGTTTGACAGCATATTTAAAAAATACTTATCCTAAAGTACCTGCAGCAGAAGCCATTTGGTTTCTGAGCCCAATTTAAATAGTTTTTACTTGACTTTTCAATGTTAAAATACTTGACTACCCATGCATAACCCCAGCTATTGGCACTCAGAATCTTCTGATTCTATAGGGAAATTAAGCTTTCCAGTAAAGAGGGCCTTTTCAGTAGAATTACTCACATTCTGGAACCTTCTGCATAACAGAGGAGGAGCAAAAGACAGAAAAATATGTACAGTCTTAGCAATGCCTTCTAAATATCTTGAAAGCTATTTTTTTCTGAACATTTACAATTATTCCTGTTATTTCTGCTTTTCCATGTGCACTTTAGTTTTGATTTTATATGTACTGTTTTGAAATTTTGTATGAATAATAATTGTTATATTTTCCTAGTATTTGTTCTTACCCCTCTCCTGGGCAGTGTAAAGGTTTCTATTGATAAAATGATTGGGAAGTTAGAATTTGTGTCATGGATCTTTTTTTCAGGAAACGATCTACAATTGCTTAGATTTTCATTTTCAGGATAAACTCGCAGCTCCACATGTGTTTAAAATGAAACGTTTTGCTCCTGCTATGATAAAACTCTGGCTTTGTTATTTATTTGTTAATTTATTTGTTTGTTTGTTTGTTTGTTTACTTATGTTTTGATGCAATTGCTCAAATTCATAATGAGATTTGTGCTGCTACAACTATGTCTTTGTTACCACAAAAGATTACATATATGTCAAACAATTACATTGTTAACATATTATGGCTCAACACATACGTGCTCTCTTATGTGCATCTGTTATTTTCCCTAGTGATCGTTCGAGCTGCTGATTGTAAGAAGGTCTACCAGATAGAGCTTGTTCCCAAAGAGAAAATAATTATTCTCATTTGTGGTCGGAATCATCATGTTCACTTGTATCCTTGGTCTTCCCTGGACGGATCGGAAAGCAGCTTTGATGTCAAACTTCCTGAGACAAAAGGCTGCCAGTTCATTACAACTGGGGCGCTGAAGAAGAGCTCCTTACCAAGTTTGTTTGTGGCAGTTAAGCGACAGATTCTCTGCTATGAGATTCACAGAACTAAACCTTTCCATAAAAAGTTCAATGAAATCCAAGCTCCCGGCCATGTACAATGGATGGCGGTATTCAGAGACAGGCTTTGTGTTGGCTACCCATCCGGTTTCTCTTTGTTGAACATCCAAGGAGATGGACAGTCTATAAGCCTGATAAATCCCACTGATTCTTCACTTGCATTCCTCTCGCAACAGTCTTTTGATACCCTTTGTGCTGTGGAGCTCAGCAGTGAGGAATACCTACTTTGCTTCAGCCTGTTGGGAGTATACGTTGATGCACAAGGTCGAAGGTCACGCATGCAGGAACTAATGTGGCCTGCGACTCCCGTCGCGTGTAGTATGTATATGCTTTTCTGTTTCTGTATCTTTGATTGCTTCACTTCAGCTGGTGAACAGCTGATAGGCCCAATAGCCAATTTGACAAAGCATGCTGCCTAGTGTACATCCTCTCTAGCCTTGCTTCCAGATTTTGCAGAAACTATTTAACAATTACGGAAATAGTGTGCTGGATTTGATTCAACTATTTTTCTTGTTGCCTGCCACTAGTATAAGCCAGGCTTCACTCTATGATCTATGTATTGCTTAGTGTGGTATATGAGCCTAGTCTTAGTGTGAAATCAGACACTTCAGAATCCTAAGAAAAGGCAGATTCCTCCTACAACTTTGCTTTTAGTAATATAGTCAAAAAGTTATTCGCCTTACTTTTATTACTCACTTTACTGTATGAATTTCTGACCCTGATGTGATTGGTGCAAAAAGGGAGCTCCTCTTCCTTAACCCTCTTTTTTTGTGTAGTGGGGAAGGTTTTTGCTGATGTTAAATGCTACTCTGTGGTTCTTCTGGTGACACTTGCTTTCATCTGGGGTTGCTTTTAACTCTTACTATTTTGCTTTGCCCTCCATCAAAATTGGAGATAATATTATGCCTGCAAATACTTGGAATACTCAAATTAAAATGGCTGCCCTTCATCTCAGCCAGAATATATGAATTCATTGCAAGAGATTTCCTTAAAAATATGTCTGAAATCTACTGTTACAAAATAAGGGAAAGGTGATTTGGTATGATGTTCAGAAGGAAATGCCATCCTTTTATTAAACTGAAAGGTTTTTGCTGTTAAACTGAAATCCAACTACTGAATGGGAAATGCTTCAGTTAATGTGCTGTCAAAAATGCTATCTATGGCAGGTTTGGTGTTTAGAGCAAGTTTTCCTCTTGAATATCAGGTAGAAGTATGAGATAATTGTATGGCCAGGGGAGTTGCTTTTTTTTAATAAGCATAACTAACTAGCTGCCCAAAGTGATTGGATATCAGGCAGAGATTTATTAAGTAAAAACCTTTTGAAAACATAGTAAGTAAACGCCATTATTCATTAGACCTACTTGTTCCACCTGTTATATATTCAAAATGAATGTTTGAATATGGATGTTTGCATATTTGATTAAACATGGAGGTAGGATATAAATTAAGTAATTATATAAATGTAATATTTCTTTTGTATAAAATGCTAGATATTGGGCCAGAATTTTGGCTTTATCTGTTTCTTTCGAAATTCAAGTGCCCACCTGCAGTCAAAAGTGGAATAGCTCCAGCAAGGATTTTCCATAAGATACCATTCTCCAGTATTAATCAGCTTGAGAAATAGCAGTGGTAAATACTGAGGTGCTCAGTTTTATCTCAAATAAATGAGGCCATAAGAGATTTTGTTTTTTTCTCTCCAGGTTGCAATCCATCCTATTTAACCGTGTACAGTGAATATGGGGTTGATGTTTTTGATGTTAATACTATGGAATGGGTTCAAACTATCGGTTTAAGAAAGGTTAGTATCTTGAGTGTAGAGTAAAATGTGCTTTATAATTTTCTGAAAACTTCATTGTATTGTCCTCAAGGCCTATTCTAAAAAGCTTCTCTCACTTTGCCTTGATAACAGATCCGACCTCTAAATGTTAATGGCACATTGAATCTCCTTAGCTGTGAACCTCCTCGGCTAATTTATTTCAAGAACAAGTTTTCAGGTTGGTAGAGGGGTGGAGAGAGGCTTACACTTAGTGAATTTTGTGGAGGCTAATTTTAATTTAGTATATTGTACCTATTTATATTGTAGTTTTTATCATGACTTGAACAGAGCATGACAAGGAAAAGATTTAAAGTGGATTTTATTTCAATAAAAAAATAGTAGGATTTACTCTCTTTTTTTAATGCTTCAGTGAGGCATCTACTAAGGTTGTGTAACAAACACTATTTTATTTTAATTGTACATAATTGTATTGACTGAATTAGCTTAAAAGGATATGGTTGTATTTGCGTAAGCAAATAAGACTATGGGTCAATTAGGCTAGTATTGTCATGACTGGTGGCTTATGATGGAGACACTTCCCAGCCCTACCTGAAGGTATCAGAAACTGAGGAGTAGAAACTTTTCTATGAAATGACTGAATTAAGACTCTTATTCACACAGCCCTTTATGTAAAACATTACTAAAATTATAGTATGCACATCTTGCAGTCAAGTAACAGTTCTAGAAAGCAATCTGTGATTTATGTGTAATGGGGCTTTGCAGATCTAGAGATCTCCACAATATAATAGATGAAAATCTGGAGAGCAGCCTGTAAGAGATTGTATTTAGCTTTGTAATTGCATCATATATATATTTACAGGAGGAGCTGCTCTTAGTGTGCCAGAAACATCTGACAACAGCAAAAAGCAAATGCTTCGTACTAGAAGCAAAAGACGATTCGTCTTTAAAGTTCCTGAGGAAGAAAGATTACAACAAAGACGGTAAGGCTCGGCTATTTTTGTCATAACCTGGGTGAAAAAGGCATCTTTCCTATGCTGAAAAATCATTATTTGATACCCTTTGTTGATTCAGAGAGATGCTCCGAGACCCCGAGCTCAGATCCAGAATGATTTCCAACCCCACCAATTTCAACCATGTGGCTCATATGGGACCAGGAGATGGAATGCAAGTGCTCATGGATCTGCCATTGGTAAAACAACCCAAAAAATGTTCCTAGGGAAAGTCTTCGCTCAGCTGATTTGCTGATTTGCCAGAGGACAAGTTAACAGGAGTTTTGCAGTCAAAACAGGGATACTGTTTGTTTTCTAAGGGGTAATTGAAATCATTAAGCAGGCCTAAGGTGGTTCCTATAAAGAATTTAGAGGTTGGCTGTAATTCAATCTCTTACACTGGGTTGTGTTAGCGATTTGGGTTGTTTATCAGCTGCTTGTGTTTTAATTTTTTTTAAATCTTTGTTACTTTTCATTTAACTCCTTTAATTTATTTTAATAGTTTGCTACCCAGATGTCACATATAAATGGGCAGCCTTATACAAGTATAGTAGTCCTCGACTTACAACCATTTGTTTGGTGATTGCTCGAAGTTACAAAGGCACGGGAAAAAGCGATTTATGACTATTTTTCACATCGCTATTGCTGTATCCCCATGCTCACACGATCAAATTTTGGGCACTTGGCAATTGGCATGTATTTTATGAAGTTGCATTGCCCTGGGATCATATGATCACCGTTTGTAACCTTCCCAGCCGGCTTCTGACTGGTTTGTTTGTTTTTTGGGGGGGGGGAGAGCTGGATTCCTTTAACAACTGCCATGTTTAGCAATGGAAATGTTGGGCTTAATTGTGGTCATAAGTTGAGGACTACCTGTGCATTGAATAAATAAATAAATAAATACTCCTTTCACAATGATTTGTTAGTATTTCAATCCAAAATCTCTTCTACTGTTGACATATTTTCCAACGCGAGACACTTATCAGAAAAATACAAAGGATCCCATTAGTTAAAGGTCTGACTGGAGGCATGGAAAAAGGGAAGGGAGAATCCAAACCCAACCTTTGTCCTTAATTCTGGGGTGAGCATGTGTGGGAAGTGACGTTTTAATAGCCCTTGTAATGCTGTTTTGAGGCTGACAGGAACTCCCAAGGACGTGGAAAATGAAGTTTATTGCCAGGTGTATCATAGTGTTTCTGAATAACTCTTCTTTCCTCCTTCCTTTTCTTGTTTCTTTTGTCTAAAATAATAGAACGAATTTCCTTCCCCCTCATCCTCCCGACATTCTGCTCTGATATCATCTCCAACAGGCTTTGAGCACGTCTATCACATGAGCCCTATTTCTGCTGATCTCTTTCTCCAGAGTGACCATTCCTCCTCAATGCTTTCCTCCTCTTCCTGCCCCTCCTCTGCTTCTGTAGCAAGGGTAGGAGCAGCTCTTTAGGAACTGAAGTGGATGATAGTGTGCATTAGACCTCTCAGCTGGCTAACCTCTGTGTGAATAAGCTTGTGCTTTCCTGCCCTGAGTTCTGCAGTTAAAACAGCAGGCTGTCAGTGCAAAATCTAAATCCCTAACAGGCTAATAATCTAGGATAAGAGAGTAACCATCCATACAGTGGCAGGAGGCAAAGAGAAAGCTTATTGGATAATACTCCGTGTTTGTTTCATTGCAACCAAACTGCCAGCATTGACTGCCATAGCTGCCAAATGCAGCAAAAGTAAAAGGCAAATGATGTTCCCATTTTATAATTTGGACAGCCTAGAGGCATAATTTGCAATCAAATTCTGTTCCTTATGCTGTATAATATCAGACTGTAATAGCACATTGGCAAAATCAATAAGATCACACAATTAAAAGACTGTCACCAAATCCAAAATAAGGCATTAAGTTATAACTTTGGCTATGCATTAGCCTTCAAGGGGGAAATAAAGCTATAAAGCAAAAGATAATTTGATGTGGCTCATTCAGACAGACTTATTTTTCTAATAACTTTTGTAAAATGTCTCCAGCTACTGGAAAGAACTGAGATTTAAATACTGACCTTTTTCCTTGCTTTTTGGGGTGGAATGGCTATATTTATCCCCTCACTGATTCTTGAGCAACATGCTTTGCTTTATATGATTCTCAGTAGTCAAGATGAAACAAATTTGTAAAAAAAAAGAGCTTCTTATACTGATTTCAGGTTTTAAATATTTTAAAAGTCTCTGTATTTAAAAAAGAAAGAAACTTAAGTTGAAAATATCTCATCTAATTGAGTTTGGTTACGTTTCTGCTACAGACTGGTTTAGCTTCTTCACAAGATGAGAAGGTTTGTCCTCCAGCAAGCAACATTTCACGCCAAGCACCTCACAGAAATAAAAGCTACATTTCATGGCCATCTTCAAGTAAGAGTCGAAGTAGATCTCTTTCAAAGCTATAAGCTTTATAAGCTTCTCCAGGGGAGATTCTCAAACATCTTTGCTTTGCAGGTGGCAGCGACCAGGGAGCAGCCATGCCCTTGCGAAGTATGTCTGATCCTGATCAGGAGTTTGACAAAGAGGTGAGATCAGTCTCTATATCCTCACAGGTTTTCAAGTAGTGAGGTGAATTTAGAAAAATGGTTGATACACTGGAACAGGGGTGTCAAACCCGCATCGTCACGTGACGTATCGTGACTTTTTCCCCCTTTGCTAAACTGGGGGTAGGCGTGGCCAGCGCATGATGCATCCGGCCCGCAGGCCACTAGATACCCCTGCACTAGAGGGTATTGACTTCTAATATTTTTCAAAACATGTTTTTATATCTGAATGTATGTGTATATAATCTCAACCTGTGATATTATATAAAATTATGCAGCAGTGAATGAAGGCAAATATACGTGTCTCAGGATAATGTCATAGCATCCAATCTGGGTCAGTCACCAGGACCAGAGGTTTAGTCTTCTGAGCTTTTGGATTCATGCTGGAGCCCATCTTCAAGGAACTTCTCTCTAATAGAGCGTGTATCCCGTAACCGACCCATGATGGATCATGCTTCAAGCAGTAGTGCTGCTTGTCTGTCTGAAGAGTTTGAGAATCCAATAATGGCATATTTCTCAGTAAACAAGCCTTTTAGTGGAGATCTTAATGACTTCTTGGACACATTTATGTTGTTTTCTTGGCATCAGTATAAGTGGCTTCCACTGCCTTTGAGAACACCCCCCCCTTTTTTTTTGTGGGTGTACTTCCCAATCTAGCCTACAACTTTAGAATTCCTTGGAAGGGTCCTATTAAGTACTGACCCAGCCCAATCTTGCTTAGCTTCCAAATCCAGTCATCAGGTGCTGTCAACTGCTAGGTATATACAAAACATTTTATTGTTCAAGCCAAGGTCTGTATAACCAACATGCCAAATTGCAGAATTTAGTGCTGTCAAAAATCTTAACTTAGAAGTCTCCGTTCCCACTATATATACAAACATTTCAATTGAAAGCCTAAATTCTCTGCAAATATGTATTTGGAACATTTCTCAAAATTAACATTTTTTTTCTTAGGGAGAATAAGAAATGATTCATAAGGTTTTAAAGGACAAAGATGGCTTTGATTTTTTTTTTTATCTTAGACCCATCCTAGTTAATGATTTAATGTTGCATTACCATTAATAACTTCACTGGATGTCGGAGAAATTTTCAATTACAACCAGCTGCAGTTTTGAGTTTTAATGAATTTAATCATTAGAAAACTATTATTGGGGAGAAAAACACTGCAGATGAAAAACTATTGCAGTCCTTCCACATGTAAGAAGCATAAACTACATTTTTTAATCTACTGACTACTGGGGACATTAGGAGAACAGGTAGAAGCAAAGGGGCTTCTTCTTTTTACCTCTCTTTTTTATCTCTGCTCTCTCCTCATTGGAGGCTTTTCCGTTCATCCTACTTTCTGTAATAGAAAACAGTTGCTTTCTCCCTATTAAGAGAATGGTCAGAGATATATACTTTTTGTAATGTGGCATATAGCTTCCTTAGCATATATATTTAGCTGTCCTTTTGGATGTTATACATCTGTCACCAAAAATTCTTAATAAGCTTGGCTTTACTGGTTGATGTATTTTGCTACATATAGACCCAAGTGAATGAATTGAAGAATTCCAGTCTGGTTTTCTCAGTTTATTCCCTACACTATTAGGCAGCATTTAAAAAAAATCTAGCTATCTACTGCTTCAATTAAAAAGTCATCTCTAGATGACTTACACGTTAGGATTAAAGAGAACAAATAATACCCAATGATACATTGGGGAAAAAACAAAGTGAGTTCATATGAGATTTTGTATTTGGATCAACGCGGGGACTTGTAAGTATGTTACATAGAAAGAGCAGTATAAAGTTCTGGATTGTACTCTATGGATTGTTGCCTTAACAAAGCATTTGTCTGTGATAACCCATTAGATATGGTGTTTACAATCACAGCACAGTCTTGACAAGTATATCTTCAAGCAATATAGCCATTTAATCTGTTGTCGAAATAAATACTTCTTTCCCCAATTAAACTGACTGACACTATAGCGCATCTGCTATGAAGCTAAACATTATGAATAATTAACTGCATTCCAAAATAACAGAAAATTGTTCAAGGAAGGACAGTGTTTTGAATGCCTGCTATCAGCAGGATATCTCACAAAAGAGCTACGGATGCAAAGGCAGAGCTGTGGATATATTTAACTGCTTCATAAATCTCTACTTCTATTTTGTACCACTTAATAATAAAAAAGATCATTGGTCATTTTACCTTTATAGTCTGTTCTCAAACTAAGTATGGTAGAATTCTGCCCTGAGGAAATTATGCAATCACATATTTGACATAGTTTGACCATACATTTCCTTGTTCAGCTGTAGGTCAAACCAAATTCAGGATATAATTCCAATAGAATCTTTCTTTGCCTATTGCAAAAGAACATTAGAAAAGGAATGCATGGAAGGGAAATGAAGACAAAAAAATTCGGATCCATCATTTTGTGTTACTGCAAAAACTGCATCTTGCTAAGCAAAATTAAAACTCTCCATGTGATTAGGAAACTAATCCCAATGGAGATAGGTTTGTGGTTTGTTGTCCCATGAAAGATCGTGAGCATGTGCAACAAATTTGTGTATAGTATAGATGTTACTTATCAGTATGAGAAATTTGGAAATGGAATGCCTGTCCAGTTTCTTTTAGTGTTTTAGAAGGTTGTATTTATGATTATACATCTATTGTCCTCGAAATGCCCACTGTATATTGACATAAGATTCCGGCTAACTTACTACCTTCTGTCATTGAAAGGATGTTAACAAAGAAGGGTGGACATCTGCTCATGACTTTAATATATTTAGGGTTTTGAGGTTTGGTAGTTTAGTAGTTTTAGTAAACCTACTACTAAAATATGTTAATATTGATATTATTTACCGGTAATTTGGTAAATGAAACATCAGAAAAAAAATCCCACCGAGCTCAAAAAAGCAGCAAGGACCCCACAGTTCAAACCTTGAGCTAAAATATTCTCTTTTAAAGGCCAAAATCTCTTATAACTTAAAGTTATAGGGGAATATTCTGTTATGGAGAAGGCTGTTTGTAACATAGGTCTGTGAACAATTTCATGGATATCTGTAAAAGTACAGATAGAGTCTTGTCTCTAATTTGTTCGATTTTAATATTTTTGCTTTTGTGAACTGCAAATTTCATTTATTTGATTGCTCCTATTGGCTTCTGAGGTTTTCTGGACTCTGTTCTTCTGATTAGTAGTGATTTACACCAAGCTGTTAATCAGTGTAATCAATGACAGAATATCATTTATTTTTTTAAAAAGTGAAAAGAAACACGAGAAGAGATAAACAGAGAAATGTGAGAATATAGGAATATAGATAAGGGCTTAAGTTAATGACTTGGGAGAAAATATGATTTAGAGAAAGAGAAGAGAAGAGAACATTAGAGGAAGAATAAATCAACACCATTTTCACACTTCTAAGGTCACATAATAGAGTGGGAGATCTTCCTTGAGGAGGAGGAGGAGGGGTCTCTCGGGGACATTGGCCGGGCCTCTCCTTTTATTAGATGCATCTTTGCAGTTCTTGGTCTAGAAATAGAATGTGACTGGAAGTCATTGTTTTTCTGTTTCTTTTTAACAGCCTGATTCGGATTCTACCAAACACTCAACTCCTTCCAACAGCTCTAACCCTAGCAGCCCCCCAAGTCCCAACTCTCCCCATAGGAATCAGCTGACACTAGATGGATTAGACCAATCAACCTGTGATGCATAACACTGCAGCGCTCTCCACTGTTTCTCCCGTTTGGGATTGTCTGCTATGTCGTGGAGCATCAAAAGCAGGACATCTGTCTCCAACAACAGTGCCAAGACTGATGCTTAATTTTTAGCATTGCACAAAAGTACATTCCTGTATCTAGATTGTAGATTTGAGGGCATAAAAAGGAGGCAAGAGATCTTTATTGCTATAGTAACTAAATTGTTTTTTTTTAAATGTAAACTGTTCACTCTTACACTCAAGGTGGATCCATTTCTGCACAGCTGCGATACTCTCATGACATACAGTAAAGGCTACTGATAAAATCTTCATACTTAAGCTGAAAAAAGAGAGATGCTGATAGTTTTTACTACTATACAGTACCAGGAATATTATTTTTCTATAGGATAATGTAATGTCTCATTATCAGCAAAGTCTTTTTAGAAAAAAATGCAGACCTTTGGGTATGAAGTAAAAGCAGCCTAGTTACGTCCTTGGATAAATATGTCCTAAATATATTGTTTCTTTCTGTTTCAAGGTTTAGAAGGATGGTAGGAAGTTGTAGGGCCATTTCCAGCTTCAGTAGAATAAAACGGAAGTGAAAACAGAAGTTCTAGATTGTGGCCTTTGAACTTACTTAGCCATTGCATACGTCCTCCGCTGTATAAATGTCTTTCTACTGAAATTTTAGTCATGTACATAAAGGACTTACCACAAATGTTTTACCCTTACCCTACTTTTTAAATCTGATTAGCTAGGACAGGGATTTTTTTAAAAACAACATACTGTTGGAAAACAGATTTTACTGTTTTTCTCGCAGTCCATCTTCTCAAACATTTTTGTAATTTCTCTTGGATTTTTTTTTTTCAGAGTAAAAGATTTTAAAAAGTTTTACTAGGCCAGCATTCTCTTGAGATTGCTCCCCGATGGCTGCTTGTATGAAGGGGTTGTGTAGTAATAAATCGCTTCTGATTTTTCTTGGTAACCAAAGTGGAAGCATAGAAGGGTGTGTATATGAGGGTACCTCGTCTTTTCCCCCCACTTCCCTTAATTCATTATATCCTCACCTGCATGATGATCCCAACCCCACGATTGCTCATTAAAAGTACTGAATGTGTAGGGGAGGAAATGCACAGCACATTCCTGTATATTTTGCAGCAGTGACATATTACATGTATATTTAATCTCATGCTTCCATGTATTATACATTTAGCAACACTACCTACCCACCCATCCTAGTGATCATGTTTCATTTAAAAGCGTGTAATTAATTCTATGGCTGGCATATTCAGTTTGTCATTGTCACACTAGTGTGCCTTCTGTGCCAATTTGATGACAGTTGGATGTCAATTGTTTAAAACTGGTTTCTATGGGCTAATACTATACCAATGGCTAACACTCTTTCCTGAGACACTGTATAGGACATGCACTTATCCCTAGTTTAAACCAAGTGGTTCTAGTCAACATTTAATTCTCTTTCATTAAGTGTTTGACAATATTTGCTCTTTCTCAGATTCTTGATTAATAAAGCTCAGTTTGAGCTGGACACTACTGCTTTGGGTTTTTTTTTTCTGGTTTTTACTCTTTTTTTTAAATGTATGTCTCAAGTCTTTGTAATTATTGAATTGTGAGAACATTTTTGAACAATCTACTTGTCAATAAAGCAGAAGAGGGATGTTTTAAAAAGTTCCTGGTTGTCCTGTCATTAATTAGATAAATGTGCATAGTTCTTGGAAAAGCACTGTGCCATGATTCTAATCTATTCTACAGAAATAAGGGGTGGGGTGGGGGATATCCTGCAGCATTTTCAGTTGGTGAGGAAAAAAAGCTTTCTACATAATCAGGTTTGTTGGTGCAAGAGCTTTTATCAACTTTTCTTCTTCGATGAGAAAAAATCAGCTACAGCAGCAGCTGAAAATAGGAAGAACACTCTGATACCTTTACAGTTTGTCACAAGGGCAAATTTTGTTAATCTTTTCTTCCTTTCTTCTTCTGGCATCTGTTCTAGTCTATGCTGAATTACCAACCGAATAATATATATAAATTTATTAGGAATAACAGGTGTTGGATGAGTTAATGTAACTGGCCAGCTTAAAGATTACCTGCTTTAACAACTTTTTGCTTTGTTTTTCTCAGGACAGATGGAAAACTCTTTACTCATTTGAGAAAATTACAAGTCATTATAATATTGGCACAAGTTCTTTGCTTTACAAAAATATCTTTGTGGAGTACTGGATTTGTTACCTTTTTTAAGGGAATGCCTACTGTTTTTTTTCTGATTTAATAGACTATATTTTAACCATATATTTTAAAAATGTAGTAGGAGAAGAATTACTAGTAAAGTAGAATTAAATTTAAATGTTAATCATTTTGCATCTTGTAAAGAGGATTTTAGTCCAGCCCAGCTTATTTTAATAATAAATCCATTTGTTTTAGAGTGTTACATGGTAGTTTGTTAAATGTGTCGTAAACATTCTAATGGCTTTTCTAGATTTTTGACAGTATGAACCACAAAATGTAATTACACATAACTTGTTTCAGGTAAAACTGAAGTCATAGAAGATTCCACATAATTGAATACCTAGAATGAAATTGAAATGAAAGTGAGAATATGTGAAATGGCAGAGCACTTGAATTAGCTAGTCTTGTTCTATCTGAGGACACTGCTTAGCTGAGAACTGCCAATTTTCTGTACCATTGGGAACACAAAATAGCTGGAGGATGGATTGGAGCCAATAGTTGGTAATGTTATCTCTTAAAAGCAATTATCACTGAAATGGGATATTCCAGCAAATTGATAGTATATTTTCACCCAAAAAGAACCAAATCAAGACTATTAGAAAACCAAAGATTATTTTTAGCTCTAATACAGAAATTCAACTCAAATGTGTTCCTACCACTTTACCAACCTTTTTTAAAAAAAAAATCCTGAGTAGCAATGAGAATAATCAAATAAATTCAGATTTTAAAATTTTTCAGCATAAAGTGTGCAGTATCCTAGAGGTGAAGATGCTCGCTACCACTCAGAAGGTTTGAGAGTTCAATCCTAGGCAGGGACAAATGTTGATCAGGGTGCAAAGAGAAAATATCTGCTATGAACTCCACATAGGCATCAAAAAGGGCATCCAGCCAGTAAACGCTCAGCTCCATTCAGTTGCCCTGACCCCACCCTGAAACAAGAGAATATATGGTTGTAAAAAGACAAAAAAGTTATATGTAGGGACATGTCAGTAACATCAGGTATTCAAGTATTATAATGTAGTACACATAGTATTAACCTATTAACTTAGGCACATGGGATGCAAAGATTCCAGTATTCCGGTTCTACTTCCAGGATTCATTAACCTTATGAAGCCAGAACTTATCTGACTGAAGATCCATTCCCATAATTTTCATTAAAATATCTCTCACACACACACACAAACATAGAAAAAGTGTTTGGGGAAAAGTAATAAGGCTTCCATGTTTTGAAATATTTGTGTTACATAATATGCCAAAGAGAAGATAGAAATTGGAAAAAATACCACCTGTATGCCCCAAAGATGCTTTTCAAAAGGCAACTGGACTTTCTTGCTTTTTCCTTGAAAACATTTTTCTTCTATCCAAAGAGCTGCTTCAGTTGAAGAACTGAATATTTTAATATCTAAGGAGCTGCCACAAAGAAGAGGGGGTCAACCTATTTTCCAAAGCACCTGAAGGCAGGACAAGAAGCAATGAATGGAAATTAAGCACCCAACAACTAAGGAGAAATTTCCTGCCAGTGAAAACAATAAACCAATGGAACGGCTTGCCTTCAGAAGTAGTGGGTGCTCCATCACAGGAGGCTTCTAAAAAGTTACTGGACAGTCATTTGTTTAAAATGGTATAGGGCCTCCTGCTTGAGCAGTAGGTTGGATTACAAGACCTCCAAGGTCCCTTCCAACTGTTATTCTGTTATCTGTTAAATTTCTGTGTGATATATCCTGGAGCCAATATAAATATTGTTTACCACAACCTAGAACAGTGATGATGAACCTACAACAACCATGTCCAAGATGAGACACCATGACATTTTTGGGTGACACCATTGTTCACCAAGAGTTGACAATATCCTTGAAATCATGCCCCATCCTTCCACAATTTTCAGAGACTGCAGAGGCTGTGTGAGAATGGGTTTCAAACAGCCTCCAGACCCTCTGAAAATGAGTTTATTTGCTTGCATTTCATTTTTGTAATTATTTGATGTATTTTTACATAACACATAGCACTACACATAATTGAACTGTATTTTTTAAATAAACGAATACATAAATAATCGTTACTCTTTTGTTTGGAGGGGGATGGTGACTGCCAGCAGAGTCAAAGTTAAGCATTTTCCAAATTTCTAATATGCCGAGTTCAAAAGATTTGCTATTGCTGTCCTAGAAACTAACCTAAGAAAGTTCATAAAGGGAAAAGACTTTTAAAAAGCAAGCATGGTGGAGAGAAAATCGAAATGGTGGAAGATTTGAAACCTGAAGAATGCCCCGTATGATAAATCACCTGTTTACGGCATATATAAATGCAAATACTAAAGCAGTTTATTGCTGGGCTCTTATTAAATGTGATTGATTAACTGTAGTTCATAGATTCAACCAGTAGAGGGACTATTGACTACAGTAAATGAAATTTCTCAGGACACCAACCATTTTGTGTTATCTACCAGTTGCCAGGATACTAATTCTAAATCCCCTGATGCAAAACCATTACCAAATCAATTTCTTTCCTCTTGTCAGCACGCTCAGGACAACAGTAGTGCTGTAGGTTTGTTCCGTACTTGCTGCATTCTTGAGAATGCTGCTGTGCAAACAACAGAGCCCATTTTTCATGAACTTGTCAGTCTTTGGGGGTCTTATGTTCCATCCACCCAGATACTTTTCCTATCTAATAAGGTCTGGAACTATAGATGTAGCACAAAAACATGGCTTCTTAGCTGCAAGACAGACAAGCTTTCATGCCTCTTCTGCTGAGGGCCTACCTAGAAGAGTGGCTTACTGATAGGCAGAGTGACAAAGCCAGAGAGCCAAGTTTAGAAAGAAGTCAGTCTTGAGGCAATGAGGAATCCCATCCCTGTCTTGGCTTCTTTGACCCCACAAGCCAGAGAACTCATTAAGCCAAATTAATATAGAAAGACATGGCAACCAGTAGTCAGAGTAGTAAATCCAAGCAAGAGTTCTAGCAGCCCTAGTTACAACTATCATGGATTTGGTCAGTTCTTTAAGGTACACTCAGGAAAAGGTCAGGCAGCTGGGAAATCTTCCTTTCCTTTGCATTGTGTGGCCTGGAAGAAAAAGAGCTCAAGGGGGTGAGGGGAAAAGAGAAAGACCCCTGTTCCACCTTTACTGGATGTCAACTGATGAAAGCTCAAAAGGGCATTTTAGATTGCCAATCCCATGCACTGGGATTGCCTCCCAAGGAGATCCAGTCGTCCTTCCCTCCTAAGAGCAAACTGGAAGAAGGTCTGGCTCTGACTAATGCAGGAAGAGAGCATGTTGTCAGTGAAGGTTGGAATCTGGCAGATGTATGCCTTTGTATATTTTTGTGTATTACTTTACCTAATTGTTATTATTATACATGAGTTCATTATTTTTGAGGGGGTTGTTTTTTTAATTTTATGCTAATAATAATTAGGTATCCAGAACTTTCAGGAATGTGTGGCAGACAAAATAAACACCATCTTCCTACCATCAATGGCAGTTCTACCTTGAGATGATGTTTGGAGGGGAGTATTTTGTGACATACTATTTCTCTGAGTTTGGTTGTTTTCTTGCAAATATTTCGTTACCAAATAGGTAACATCATCAGTGCACTGAGGTCGGTGGTGATGTCACCTAGTTTGGTAATGAAACATCTGCAAAAAAGACAACCAAACTCAGAGAGCACCAAGGACCCCTCAGCCTTGAGCTACAAATTTTCTCTAATCAGTAACATTATTTCTCTTTCATCAGCAGCACAAAGTATTTAGAACTTTAGGATACCAATCTTATAGAACCTAGTGTAATGGCTACCAATTAAAATCCTAGAGCAGAATTAATCTGCAATCATATAGAATAATTCTAGTTGATAAATTATAAAATGAATCCTAAGATCATCCAAAAGCTGATTTGAATAAAATAGTCCTCATGTGTTTCTCTGCTCCTAGAGATACATACTCGATTCACTGCCTCCAGGGACCTGAGTGCCAACTTCTCCTTGCTTTTCTTTTATGCCATCATCTTATCTTTAGAGTAAGAGAGGATTTTCTCTAGCTAAAGAACAGAGAGATAAATTATGCCCCGCCCTGGTGTATGATGAGTTTATTTATTGGAAAACACATTCTCACATTCAATGTACAATATATAAAATTCTCCCTTAGAATTAAAGTTCCCAACAGATGCCAAGATGTTTTCCCGGCAACTTAGAGTTTCTTTATGAAAGCAAAGCAAATTTATGCTCCTCAAATGCATGCACTACACTCATCATATCCTGATAACTATGTTGGTCAGACAAAATCTAGAGCAGGGGTGTCAAATTCCCATCGTCACAGCATTGTCACATGACATATCGGGACATTTGCCCCCTTCGCTAAACCGGCCGTGGGTGTAGCCAGCGTGTGACGCATTTGGCCCATGGGCCAGGAATTTGACAGCCCTGATCTAGAGTGTTGGGAGAAGTGTTGGATCCCAAAGCTTCTTGGTTGCCTCTTAGCTCCCTCACCTTTTAGATGCAGCACTGCATCCCACATTCTGGGATTGAAGGTCCTTTTCCTTTTGGGGATTTATTTTGTACTTGTTGCGCTTGGGTCTTTTCAGACATATATGTCAACTGAGCCAGTGTTTCTCCAATCCATCTTCTTTGATAGTTCTCCTTTGCAGCACACACACTGCTTCCCTTTTGTGGTTGTTTCTCTTCTCAAGTTGGATGTATTGGGGAAATTCTTATAGGCTGACTGCATCTGTAACAAAATCTTCATATTTTACCCTAGTTGCCCCTTCCGTAGTTTCTTGTTAGTATTGTTCGGCTTGTTGCTTTTATTTTTTTTTTGAGTCTAGGTGCTTTTTTGCAGGTGGTACTCCAAAACCCAATAAAGAAAGCACATTTTAGGAAGACAGTTCCAAACTAAAAAGGTTGTTCTGGGATAAGTTCAATTCCTGATAATGGCCTAGTACTTATTGCCCAAAGATCATTCTAAGTAGTTGTATTTTGAACCCGGCAGGAGACTTTCAACTTTTTCATTGACTAAATCACCCCTGATTAGTTTAAAAAAAAGAAAAGAAGGGGGTAGGGGGTTTATTATTTGCTGGTTTGTTGAATGGAGATACTGTGTAATTGAATCAGTATTAAATTGCTGTGATTTACAGTGAAAGAAAAACAATAAAACAGTTATTAATAAACTGCAAATACTGTGGAACCAACATAGTTTCCTCAAAAATCCTGTTGAAAAAATTCCTGAACAAAATGATAGTGAAGAGATGATAGTGAAGAGAAGGACCGGGGGGAGACATGATAGCAGTGTTCCAATATCTGAGGGGCTGCCACAGAGAGGGAGGAAGGGGTCAAGCTATTTTCTAAAGCACCTGTAGGCCAGACAAAGAATAATGGATGGAAACTGAACAAGGAGAAATGTAACCGTTGAAATAAGGAGAAATTTTCTGACAGTGAGAACAATCAACCAGTGGAACAGCTTGCCTTCGGATGTTGTGGGAGCTTCATCACTTGAGACTGTCAAGAAGAGATTGGACTGCCATTTGTCAAAAATGGTGTAGGGTCTCCTGCTTGGGCAGGGGAGTTGGACTACATGACCTACAAGGTCCCTTCCAACTCTGTTAATCTGTAAATAGCAAACAGCCTGGTCAGCCTCAGCACGTTATTGCAGCCTGATTCAGCACGAGCAGCTGATTGGCGGGTAGATCGGCCTCCCTGAATGCCCCCAGTCAGCTGTTCCAAGCTGCAGGGATTGCCACAGACCATCGCCGCCTTCATGCCTCGCGTTTTTTGCCTCTGTGCCTCATGTGTTTTGCCTCTGCGTCTCGCATTTTCAGCCTCTGAATGTTCCATCTCAGCCCCCTTCAAGGCTGTGGGGATCGCCACAGCACATCACCGCTGATCACCGCCTCCACGCATCGTGTTTTTGGCCTCCGCGTGTCGCATTTTCGGCCTCCGCACACCCCATTTTTGGCCTCTGCATGTCACATTTTTGGGTGGTTTCAGGCTTTAATAATCTGCACCCATGTGTTGCTGCATTCTGGATCAACTAACTGTACCATTTTGGATGATTTTTAAGGGTAGCCTCATGTAGAAGCCTCATGTTGCAATAGTTCAATCAAGAGATGACTGAAGTGTAGGTGATCATTAGCAAGACCTCCCAGTTGAGGAATGGGCAAAGCTGGCATCCAAGGATCAGTTATGCAACATACACACCTCAACTATAGCTGCTATCTGTGCTTTGATTAGGAGGACTCTCAGATTGTATACTGAATCTGAATGGGGCAGTGCCATCCTGTCCAGATGGAAACATAACAGGTCCTAGATCTGGGGGTCCAAACCCCATACCTACTCAATATGGCAGGGTTTAGACCTGTTCTTCCTCATTTAGGTCCTTATTTTCTCCAGAGACTGAGACAGAACCTTGGCAGCTTCACTTGGATAGCCAGATACAGAGATGAACAACTATCATCAACGTATAGATACTTCAATCTATACTGACAGCAACTTTCTGTAGATATTTAAAAGAAGGGGTAAACTGAGGCATTATGCAAACCAGGGGCCTGAGACTCAACCTTTCTTTTCCCAGAACATTGACTATAATTGACCCTGGAGGAAAGAAGGGAACCACTGAAAAATGATGCCCCTACGTCTGACCCAACTAAATTAGTCCAGACAGAAACCATGGTTGATGATATCAAATGCTGCCAAAAGATCAAGAAGAGCCTGGTTGGGTGCACTGTTCTGTCCCAAACTCATCACATATTCTCAAAAGGTGTAAATCCAAATCAAAGTCATCTCAATACTATAACGTAGTCTGAATCCAACTAAAAGAGGTAGTTTGGAGACTGGACAAGAATTTTGTTTTGGCAGTTTTGGCTAAAACCAATGATGGCCTTTTGAAGAAGAAATGCATCACTGCCTTTTTCAGAGCCACCAGAACCACATCCTCCTCAAAGATCCATTTGTCAATGCATGAATTAAATGCCTTAATCAACCAGGAGGGTCATGGATCTAGAACACAGATGGCTGTCCACTTTCTCACGACTAACAAGCTTGAACTCATCCCAGATAGCATGACAAGAGTCCAGTCATGTCCGCATTAGTTTTCCACCAGCAGCGCTCGAGAAGTCTCTTCTACTACTTCATCCTTCAAAGATCTGCTAAAAAACAGAGGGTAAACTGCTTCGTTTCTATTCAAAGTTGTGGGTACTGATCAGGAGTATTCATGGACTACTACAGCAATGTAAAAAAAAAAGCAATGTCTCCTTTGAGGCAATGACTCTTTTGTCTCCTGGTAGGTTCTCCAGGAGATATCTATGGAGTTTCTTGACAACCATTCAAAAGTGTCTTCCTTTGGAATATTTATTTGATTTTCCAGCCTAGTCAGTCAAGACTTTTTGAAGGAGCTTAATCTAACAAAAATGTTAGTGCATTTCCTAGAGGCCATTCATTACAAAGTAAACCCCCAACTTTTCATCATCCTGCTATAACTGGTTTTTCCATCCTGTCTTTCCATTTCTAAGATGAGTGAAGCCAAGGCCATTTTGCATTTCTCTCTGTGCTAGACTGCCTGCTTTGCCCCATTGTCTCCCAGTCTCATTTTCCCAGTCTAGCTAAAGGAAAGAATTTAAGCATTTGGTTAAAAGGAAAACAAAAACTACTTGATAGGCTCTGCAGAGCTCAAATAATTACCAAATCTTTTAGCTATGGTGAAACAGTCTTTTCTTCTGGAGCTATTTACTGATCCATGGAGAACTACAAGTTCTTGAAGTAGATAAATAGCAGCTGGCAACATGACTGGGTGAGCAGTCTCACTGCAACAGAAAATGTGTGCTTTCAGGATTCTGTTAGATGGCCTTGTATAACTGAAATAACCCAAAGTATGCCAACTTTGTTGGATCAAATTAGCCAGGCAAGTACTATGGAAGATAGATAGTCCCTCAAGTAACCAGGTCCCATGCTATGTAGGTAATGACCAGCTGCCTGAATCACACCAGAAATAAAGTGTTAACCGGTGCAACTCAGGAAGCAAGAATTTACATGGGCATACCAAGGCATGCCCATCACTGCCTGTGCCACTGCATTCTGGACCTGTTGAAGCTTCTGGGAGGGTTTTCAAGGGCAGCCTCATGTATAGCACTTTGCAGTGGTCAAGCTGCAAAGTGACTAGAGAGCATGGGGAATACCCCTCCCAACTAAGGAAAGGATGCAATAGGGCACAAGATGGAAATGTGCGAAAATTCTACCATTTCATTGAGCAGAAATTGTGAGGCCTGGAATATCTCCAGATCTAGATGGCCTAAACTTCCACAGCCATTTGGTCTTGGTATAATTAAGTTAGATATCATTCTTTTTCCTCCGAATCCATTCAGCTTCCAGGTACTGGGAGAGAATTTTGAAAGAGAAGGCTGAAGATGGGACAGTAGTTCTCATGAACTGTTGGGTCCAAGGACAACCTCTTGAGGAGGGCGCATCTCTTCTACTTTCACTTTTATACTTGCTAGATTATTGTCAGTCTTACAAAGTAGACCAGACAGGAAATGCAAACAGAGAAGCTAATTCTACTTTATTGTAAAGCCACATTAACAGAATCTTGCAAATCAGAAAGTACAATTCTCCACTCATCGTCTTTGCTGCCAGACAACTTTGGGATGGTTTCCCTGAGCCTCTTGCTCCACCTACTACACAGCTGTGGGCTATGTTCCCTCTTATCTGACTGTTCCCTAGGTAGCATCTTTTCACTTGGTCTCTTCCAAGGTCATTTACATTTATTTATTTATTTATTTATTTATTTGTTTGTTTGTTTATCATGCTTCCAGACCATCTCTCTCCCTCAATTTCATGAGAGCAACTAAGGCAGGGGTGTCAAACTCGATTTCATTGAGGGCCGCATCAGAGTTGTGTTTGACCTTGGGGGTTGGGGTGGGCATGGCCAGGGTGGGTGTGACCAGCTTGACATCACTCATGTCACAGGCGTCTATGGTGGCCTGAGTGCTCTGCCAGCAGAAATGGGTTCCCAAGCTCTGTTTTCAGCCGTGACGGCCTCCTGCTGTCCTCTGCCAGCAAAAATGGAGCTTGGAGGGGCCGGGTGCAGCCCTCCTGAGCTCTGTTTTATCTGCCAGAGGCACTGTGGGCCAGTCATTTGCTGTGTCCAGGGTGACACCCCTGAACTAAGGCTCAGCCAAACCATTCACCAAATCCTCTGGGAAAAGTCCAAGCTCTCTCTGGAAACAGGTCCTATCAGCCTCTAGGGAAGATTGATACCACTGAGCCAAAAGAATCTTGCCTGTGCAATGCTGCTGTTCCCTGAGTGGACATCCTGAGGGTGCAGAGCTGCAGGCAGTCTTGGTACCTTTTTTACATAGCTCCAAAAAGCCTTTGGTAATCACATTTGTGGAAGAGTAGTACATCCTCTCCTGTGATGTTAAGGTAAGAAATACTCACAATGACAGCAGAAGGCCACAAATAGGCCTATTTTTTTTTAAAAAAAGGCCTTAAACTACTCTCCAAACTGATAGGAGAGAATACAGTCCTCAAGCCCCCTCTTGTCTTTATAATGATTGTGTCCACTTTTTGACAATCCCCATGGATTGTGCTCCTCTGTCCCTCATCAACATTGTTACCTCAATCCCGCATGCTACTGCGTGGGCAGTGTCATCTGATTTGAGAGAATCACTTCAATAACCTTCTCCATCTTGGTTCACTTCCTACCGAAAGACTGTGCTAGCATGATACCTCAGCCAAATTGCTATGGTATCTGTTTTAGAAGGTTAATCACAAAACACCTGCTTATTAGAAGATGAACTTGCACCCCAGGATGCTGTCTACCATTTCAGTAGGGCCTTTGTGAACCCAAATGTATCTTTGGAAATAGATGCTAGAGGCTGGTCATTTGCTTTGCATCATGGATGAGGATGACGATGATTTAAATTCAGGTGGGCTGGAGCCTGGTACTACATAACCCACTTTTGTCATCCCATCATTGCCACAAGAGCAATCTTTCCAATGCAGAAGAAAACAAACTGCATACAATCGCCACCTACACGGTGCAGAAATATCAATCAGCATTTTTCTCCTGCAGTATGTTTGTGTGTGTGTGTATGTGTGTGTGTGTGTAGATTAAGAGGATCAAAACTTATCATGATATCCAAACCTATTGAATCTATTCAGGTCACATGCCTCTGCTATCCCCATCCTAGTTACTTCTTTGAAAAGTTTGGAGTCTCTGCAGAGTTTTCTTCTTGGGTGATGGAACGTGTCTTCCACAGGAAAAGAACAGAATGTGCTTTGTTAGCAGGCTGACAGAATTGATCACCACTTTAATTAAAATCTTTTCAGTGAGTGACCTTAAGCTCTCACACTGATACTAATGCATCACAAATGAATCCTTGCTAGCAGAGGGAATCCTGACTCCCAAATACGAAGGAGCTAAACTAGGTTGATATTATGCCATCTGAAGCTGCTGCTTCTTGTCACGCTGCATGTTGCTGTTTCTCTGACATTCTCTCTTATGACATCCAATCCTCCTATGACTCAGACTTGATTCTGTATGGATATATTTGTATGACATCTGAGTTACTCAAGCTGCCTGAAAAATCATGTTTTGCTGCAGAGCTAGTCAACGATCCCAATAATTACTGCGTTTCCCTGGGCAGCTTCAGAAGACTGTTCTTTTCAAACACTGACACCAGTAATAGTGAGGGTGTTCTGCCCCAAGTGTCTTGTGATATCCCATCTATGTCACTTCAGCCCTTTTACTCTCATTTTCCCAGGCATCACATCAATTGCCTTCTTTACATCAATGGCTGAAACCATTCATTTCACGGCGTCTTCACTCTATCCTAAAATCCCCTGACACTTAGCCAGAATGCAAACTGATCTAAAGAGAACCCAAAGTTCTCTGCAGGGATGAGTCACCTTAGGAAACGTCCATTAGATGTGTTTGCCAGTTATCTGCAGCCTCTTACAGCAGCTAAAAATCATGATCCTTTTACCTGTACGTGCTCTTACTATTTCTGTTGTTTCAAGCAACCAGCATCTCTTTGAAGCTGAAAGGATCTTCATCTGCTTTTCTACTATAACATGAGTCAGTCATCCTGTTAGCTTGTTCTTGTGAAATAATAAACACTGGAACCATATGAATTAATTGCCTCCATCAATGAGATTCAATTAGAACAGTCAGAAGGAAATCAGTTTGAACTTCAGAATGGAGGGTGTAAAGAAAATGAAAAATATGGACGGAGCTTTTTCAGGAATAATTCGTAATCTAGGTTCTCTCTGACCACTAGATAATGCTCAGAGATAAGCAAACTGCCTTCTGTGTTATATTTGAGATTAAATCTTATAAGCCCAGTCACCGTAATAAATGGGATTTGATTATGGGTGTTATCATGCAAAACATTTCTGGTAGCCTATCACCTCTGTGCAGATTGTCAACCTTTATTTTCATGAAGAAAAAGGTAAGGTTAGAAGTTTTTTGAAAGAAAGAACCTCCCCACCCCCCCTAAAAAATCTTGTAAATAGTATCTTCAAAGAATGTATATTATCAAGCTGTAACTCTCACAGCAAACCAATAGAACTAACAGAATTTAGATCTTAGTCTACAGATGCTTCCAAGCAAAGCTTTTATTTTGCAACAGTTCTAGCTCTATTTTAAGAAAGTTGAAACATTGCCATATTCCATCTGTATTTTCCCAACACTTCTGTATCTTTTTTTTTTTATGTTTACACACAGAGAGACACACATAACTATGATGAACAAGAATGTTAAAGAAGCATTATGGAACTCTCAGACTAAATTCATCTGGACCTGATTATAGCTTGAAATCAGAAAGAAAATATTTCTCATTAGAAATAACAATTATATGTTTTGTTTGGTAGTTTTTGGCTTTGTTTTTAAATGCTGATGTTGCATTTTTCTCACACATTTGTTTAACTATATCTGTGAACTGGTTCTGCTGACAACTACTGTCAGTGATCAGTCTGCATATATAGATATTTTTATATCTTCATACTTCTGGTGAGATGCACAGAAATACTCAGCCCGCATATGAAATTAAATAGCGGTTTCAGCAATTACAAAGAATTAAAATTTAAGGGAAACTTGGAATCATCCACTTTACTAAATATATTTTCTGCCATGGTTCTGTATTGTTCAAAGGCACCTTGAAAGATGAAATTCTTGAAAATCCACCCACTTTCTGAGAGTTTCAGAATGCACATATTTTCTTTTGTTGTGCTTGACTTTCCATCATAGGGCTACAAATACAATCAGGCCATGATTTGTATGCATTGAAAAGTAGGCTCAGCACAAATATATTTCAATATCATTTGCTGCTCTCCTAGCTGCCCTTATGAGATTATCTGGATCCTGTAGGCAGAATGTTAAGTGACTATTTCCTTTCTTTCAACATATTATTTAAATATCTGGACATGTCAGATTAAAGAACAAAAAGTAATGAATATAGTAATATAGATTTGGTAGAAGCGAAGTTTGTGAGGATAGAAGAAGTGGATCTAACGTGAATAGTATACAGTGGATTTATTTAACATACCCACACACCCCATTTCATGCTTTTAATTACTTTGGCTTATTGTTCGTTATCCTTTTTTGCACTTTGCATAACACTGCTTATCCCAAGAGGACAAAATGTAATTGGTGTGCATGGATGCAAGTCACACAATTTTCATTTTATCAGAGTCCACCTTTGTTGACTTGTTGCTATTTTAGATTTCTCCAAGTTGGTTTCCAGAAAAATAAATATGTTATCATAACCTTCTCCAACTTGTATTCTTCAGATGGGATGGATTACTGTCTTCCTCCTTCTTCTCTACCAGCCTGACAATTGTATTATGAGAGCTCTATTCCTACTTATAAGAAAAGCATGAGATTGGAACAGCCTGTGCTAGCATAATAAGAGGATAAACATAAACAAAGATTATTAAATTAACTTGCAGGGTAGTCACACATGTACCCCTCATTTTCATGCAAATAAGCATCCATGAATATAGATCACAGTTATTCTCTAACACATTTGCAGGGCACTCAACTGGGAAATGTTGACTGGCTGGGCTACTAATAACATGCACTAAAGAAGGCTTGGAAAAGATGGTATTAATTGTCTAATCAGAGCAGAGACTGACCATCTTTTTACTTCTCCAAATCTGCTCTTTGCCTGGCAATAATAAGATGATTAATTCTGACACACATATGTCAAAACTCTAAGAATTTCATTAATAAGCTAAAATGCAAGCATTGACATTGATTGATTTCTAGGGCCTCTCAGTCAAAATGTGACTCTATTTTGAGAGTGTCAAAAATGGTGGGTTTTTTTCCTAATGGCAATAGCACTTAGACTTATCTACCGCTTCACAGTGCTTTCTATAGTGCTATAATTTGGCTCCTTATTTTACCGACCTCAGAAGGATGGAAGGCTGAGTCAACCTTGAGCCAGTCAGGATCGAATTACTGGCAATTGGCAAAATTAGCCTGCAATACTGCATTCTAGCCACTGTTTTTTTAAAAGTTCTTTTAAAGTAATTTATTTTGTACTGTTTTTTAGATAACTGTTGTGAACCGCCCCGAGTCTTCGGAGTGGGGCGGTATATAAATTAAACTTATTATTATTATTATTATTATTATTACTGTGCCACCATGGCTATTTATAATAGCAGAACATATCGTAGCTTGATGTTGTCAAAAACCAACAATTACAATATCTTTTAACCTGCCCCTTCTTTATGTTTCTTATGATCCACCCTTTATTTCTCCATTTAATATTTCTTGGCAATCAGCAAATCAACAGGATTTGCATTCCTACTGCCTTGTGAATTAATTCCTTTATATTGTTCTTAAATTTAAATTGGACTGTAAGAAAACGTGGAACTGACATTATTTAATAGCATCTCATTAGTCAGATTCCAAGGTAGGAATAATGATTTACAAATCATGCTGGACGGGTTCACACAATAAAGTAGGCCCGAGCAAACCGTATCATAACTTAATGTACTGTGTAAACCCAACATTTTTATTTTTCTAGTTCCAGTCAATAAACAGTAAACAAAGTAAAACCCTCAGAAAGAATAGCCAATCTTATAGAAAATGCCAGAGATCTGTTGCTACCAAATTAAATAAATCTACCTACATAAACACACTTCACAGAAACGTCTATTCAGCTCCTGCATCTTGTAATAGAATTAAGGACCACAAATAGAAATAAAATGTGGACTTGGATTCAATTTTTGCTGGTTTCCAGTGTTATCTAAGTGTGTGTGTGTGTGTGTGTGTGTGTGTGTGTGTGTGTATTTCATAACAAGGACTGGTAGTCTTTTCCAAACAGTAGCATTTCATTATATTTCATTTAAAAAAGATCAACTCCTGCCTTTTATATCAATATAGCAAAGGTGAAGAATATACATATTTATATTTCATTGATGAGTTCATCGATGAAATACAAGTCATGGCAAGTTGATGCTCCCTTCCTACTTAGCAGGACTAAGAATCCCTCTTCGTTATTCAGAGATTTTGGAGCTCTTTTGACATACATTACAAGTGCTGCCAAAATATGACAGCTACTCTATAGCATTTTAAAAGCACTACAGTCTTGTCTCCAAGATAATGGCTCGCTGGAGATGCTTAGATGGAAATATTTTTTTTTCTAATATGTTTCCTGCCCAGATTAAATGTATTTCCTTTCTCTTTCCAAAGCTTTACTATCATAAATAGGAGTGAGGGAAAGGGACACTTTTCTCCAGGCTAAGCAAACCCAGCTGTATCAATTTTTCCTCATAAATTCAGACTAGACAATCTGATATCCAGATTTTTCAACTACAATTTCTAGTTCTTTGTCATTGCTTAGGTTGGCTGGAGTTGGTGGAAATGATTAAATGCCAGCAAATTTTTTTTCTTCATTATGGTCTCTCCTTAACCTGGTCCTTCAGCTCTTCCAATGACGTGCCCATCAGTACTGTAACTGACTTTGCTGTTAGTCATCCTCTTCTTCTCTTTCCTTCCACCTTTCCCAGCATTAGAGCCTTCTCCAGGAAGCTAAGACACCTTTGCATGAGGTGTCCAAGTAGGATAATTTGGGTTTGGTCATTTGTGCTTTGAGGCCAACTCTGGATTAATTGTTTCCTTGTCTGCCCATCTTCAGGCATCTTCTCTAAGATGGAGGAAATGAAAGGCCAAAAAATCTAGAAGGTCCTAAATTGCCTACTTCTGATATAGGGTATGCCTTCAAGCCCCATTATCCCCTGTGCTACCCTGTGGCGGATGTATTTCATTTGGTTTCAGAAGATATTTCTATACTATTATGCTCAGAACTTGATCTGCTTCCTTACACAGCAAAAGCTCTCCATTTCTTTTTCTTGTGGTCAGCAGACTCTAACTGCATTAACACCTTAGACCTGGTAAAGGTCTAATTGCTTCACTTGCAGAGGATTTCTTAAATGAGGCAAAGATCATAAAGTTTGACTGGATTGAAATATCTCCATGGAAGACCTGGGAATGAATATGCAATGTGGTATAACTCTGTTTAATTATGCCAGGGATTTCTTGTAGAAATCTGATGAATATTTTTTGTAAATCAGAGTCCCGTCCCCCCCCAAATTTTTCAGAGTCGTTGGAAAATGTTGCTTGAAAAGGGTTGCAATTTCATAGGATATGGAGGACACCAAATGAGGGAATACAACTATAAATTATTAGAAATAAATTTCCTTATGATGAGTTCCATTCATTAGTTTATCACTCACAATTTAATTCAGGCCACATCACACTGATCTTGGTACAATGCACACAACTGCACAAATGAAATCTGTATCTAAGAATAATCAGTGACTGAGTCTTTTGACTGCTAGCAATGCATGACTTAAACATTAAGTTCTATTTCATCACATAAAGGGTTAATGTAATAAAGTTTGCTATTTCAGTTTGCCATTTCCTCTTGAGTTTCCTCCACAGAATGTCTATTGGCTAAAACCTAGAGGAAAAAAGAGAAAATGCACATATTAAATGCAATTCCTGAAAACTAATTTGGAAACCTAAATGCTTTGAATAGAAAAGAGATCTTGTAAGGTATGATGAATTCATACTAACAGTCCAGCATTTATAGTTGACAAAGTAAAGGTAGTCTTTGACTTGCAACAAACTGCTTGGTGACCATTTGGACTTACGAAGGATCCTAAAATGCTACTTATGACCTGGCTTCAAAGTTATGACATCACACATCCCTTCAGTTACATGACCACATTTTGGGGGCTCAGCAACTGGCCTGCATTTATGGCTGCATGCAGAGCCCTTGGTCATGTGACTGCAATATACAATTTTGCCAGAAGCCAACATTTACCTCTGGTTTCCAACAAAAATCGCTCCATAGTGAACAGATGGTTCACTTAATCACCACCATATCTACTTAACAACCATTGCATTCGTTTAACCATGCTATATTCGTTTAATCATCACTGTGTTCCTTAATGACTACCATGAAAAAGGTCATAAAATCAGGTCTGGCACACAGGCGACCCCATTATGACCATCATGACTTACAGCTGAATGCCAGGCTCAATTATGGTCATAATTCAAGGACTACCTGTAACGCTTAGGCTGTTCATTTGCTGTGCACATAATGTCATTTCTACATTAAGAAAACTTGAAGTTTATATTTAAACACATTTTATAAATGTATAATAGAGGCAAAGTTACTTGGGTGACATAAAATATCTCCTTTATTTTTACAGAACTGTACTCTAGGAAACAAACAACCAAATATGCTAAGATATAATACTTTTAAAGGTGGGGGGTTTTTTTGGCTTGGAGGTTTGAACCAGATTAGGATTACAATGGGGTAATGGGTAACTTCCCCCCAACCCCCACCCCATGTACTCAAATCTCACTTATTAGCTAATTGTAAGGGATTACTTAGGTCATCAAGTCCAACCACCTAGTCAGTGCAGGAATCCAGATTTAAGAATTCCAATAAGATGGCTGTTTTGCCTTGTTCAAACACATTAGTAACATGGAAGCTACCATTATATGGACAATTTGTTCCATTGACAAACTTCTTTGATATCAATCAAAATCTACCTTCCTATAACATCAACCTGTTATTTAATGTCCTGCACTCTAAGAGTAATTCTTCACCCACTTCTATGTCACATTTTTCAGGTATTTGAAGAGTTCTAGCATATCAACCCAGTTTTCTGAAATCTAACTATGTCCTTCAATCTTTGCAGACAGCTTAATTTCTAGTTTCCTGATCTCTCTTCTTTGCACTTGTGCCAGAGTTAAGTGGAGTTATTATTTTTTGTGATATTGATACTACTTAGCCTTTTTTCCAGCTACATCACGCTACTGATTCACATTTAAATTATATTTCCATTTTCTACAGTATTAACTAGCCTGCCTAATCTTGTGTCATCTGCACATTTGTAAAGTATTCCCTCCACATAGAAGCCATTAATATATAACATACAGAGCTCAGAGCCAAATGTTGTGGCAGTCCGTTTAAGATCTCCCTTCTAGTTTAACATGGATAAATATTCTTTGAGCGGTTTTGACCCAACTACATGTTTATATAATTATTATGCCATTCACCCCATGCTTAACTAACTTGCTAATTGGAATGTCATGGTTGTCCTTTGTCAGATGCTTTGTTGAAATCAAGATATATTATGCTCACAGCATTTCACAATCTATCTGATCAAAGCATGAGATAAGATTAGTTTTGGAAGACTTGTTCTGGAGAAATACATAACCTGACATCTAGTATTTAACACCTTGTTTCAAGTTGCTTACAACTCAATCTTTTTATACTGTAGAACTGACAGACTGGATAATGGATCCTTATTTTTCCTCTTTCTGAGGATTCATCATTCATCATTTCTCCAGGATTTCTCTCAAATAATACATAAAGGTTTAGTAGATCACCTGCATGATTTTTTCAGTACCCTAGTATGCAGTTTATCTGATATTGAAAATTTAAACTTATTCAAAGTAACATAGTCATTGACCATATTTCTACCAAACTTAATTTTCCATCTTGCCATTTCATCCTGCTCTTCAGAATTGCTTGTTGGAACACACATTATTTTTTTAAAAAAGGCTAAGGCAAGAGGTGAATTGAGCAGTTCTATTTTTTCTTTATTATTCATTAATGTTTTGCAATTTCATGGCATTTTAATCTGACTTTTATTTTGAACACATCTGAAGAAGTCCTTATTGTTGTTCTTAGCATTCTTGTCCAACTTATTACTTGGGACACAGGAAGAGGAGCCACACCAGTGCTAGTAGTAAGTGGGAGGTTGCTCTCTGTACAGGACATGCCACTAGTATATAAAATGAGAGCAAACCCCACTCCCTACTAGCACTGATGATGTTACCTAGTTTGGTAATGAAATGTCTGCAAGAAAACAACCAAGCTCAGAGAGCACCTAGGATCAGTTCAACCCTGAGCTACAAATATTCTCTTTTATTATTAAAAACATCTTTCTTAAAATAAAAAATGCACTTAATCATCTTCAGCTTTAGTTTTCCCTTACAATCAAGAACTCCACTATGATATGGCTTCTTTCCCTTTAGATTACTGCTATTTCAACTTCCAGACTATATCTACCATATTGGTAGTATCATTGGCTTAATGAATGTGAATCATTTGGTCCTATTCTAAGAGATTAATGAAAGGAAAGTGATCTCTTATAAAAGCATATATTCAAACACTTATATTTTATGGCATGCCTCTTCATGGGAGAGCTATAATATTTCTTCTTCGTCAGGCTAAAGCCAAGATTATAGACCTAAATGTTCTAATTAACTCTTAAATAATAACGCCAATCTATATCTCATAAACTAAGATGTTAACTCTTATTATTGTTTAGTATCTGAATAACATCAGCAGGCTTAAGATCTACATCAGCAGATTGGGTATCAGATTTATGATGTAAAACAATGTTGTACAAAGATTTTTTTTCCCTATTTTTAATTTCATATCTTTGATGGATAAGTAGCATTAGAGGTTAAATATACTAAAACTCTATATATCTCTGGAAACAATTATATCCAATAGAAAGCTATGAGATTTAATGTTTATTTTTTTCCCCATGCCAAATTGATTTTAGGGGAAATCCAACTTTGAAAATTGGGGAAAATATGAAAATATTGGATGGAAACAGTGGTATTGACTTAGGACCAACTGATAAATGATGATGAAATTTTAGCATGCTGCTCCATCACTGGAGGTTTTTAAGAAGAGATTGGACAGCCACTTGTCCAGAATGATATAGGGTCTCCTGCTTGAGCAGGGGGTTGGATTAGAAGACCTCCAAGGATCCTCCCAACTCTGTTATTGTCTTATTCCATGTAAAACATAAATATCATCTATTAGATATATCCCAATGGCAAATATTTACAACATTTGCTAACAAGATTGTTTGGACCAGCAAACAATTTATTTTTCAGTTTTGGAGATACTTGAGATACTAGAACAATTTGTTAAAACCCACTATTAATTTTTATAGTTTGTTATCAATAAATCAATTTGATATGCAGATGCTAAGATATCAGTAGAATAAAGAATCAGAGATTCCTAATCCCTGTCTACTCATCTAGACAATGGAAGAGTATGTTAACGCCTATAGCAAGACTGTCAATTGAACTCAAATTATGATTTATACAACAAAAATATTTACAAATTATTGGACTCTATTCCACTTGTAAAACAGCATTTTGTTGAAAATTAAATAATGATAATGTTTTTTTAAATACATTTTTACAATGTCTTATACTTACCAAGTTTTGGGGAAAAGTAATGGACTTTATAGTTATAATTGTCAAAGAAAAGCTACACTTCTCAGAGGCTAATATCCTCTTGAACTACATACCTACTAAATGGAACAAACCACATAAATAGATTCTCTTTCCCCTTACTATGTCAAAAGACCATAGTATTAGAGCAGTAAAAAGATAAATGTATATTTTTACTCCTTTCACTCAGCGGATTGAATATTGCACATCATCTATGAGCGGATTGCCTATCGATGTGGATTTTATAATGCACAGATATAATGAAATATGGGACTCATTTATACAGAATATACAGTAGGTTAAAAATAGCTTTATAAATGTATCAGAAATGTATTGGTCTTGACAAATATATATAGACAAATATATATAGAATTGTAACTGTTTATCATTACAATGACATATTATTTTTGTTGTATTTTCCACTTTTTGTTACAGTACTTTTTATGTGTTTTGTATCACTATTATTTTTGTATTCTGCTCTTTTTTCTTTCCTTTTTATTAATTAAATAGCAATAATAATTACTTTCAGAGCCTTTTTGCCTTAAATGATAATTTTAAAATATTTTAAAATTGCAATTCTGGGAGGGAGTTGGACCTAGGAACAACTAGGTAATTTTGAAACCCTATTCCAAGAAGAGATTTCATATTAGATGCCCTTATCCCATTCCTATAGATACACCTGTTACTTTGAAATATGATGCTTATCAAGGTATATTGGAAAGATTGCCATAGATTGATTGGAAAAGTATTCCAGCCTTTGCACTTGTACACTAAATATGTTTTTTCTCCCACTGATTTCAGTGCAAGAAGGAAACTGTCAGAGTAAAATAAAATTGGGAAAAATGTTGATCACCCACATTTAGCTTTGTCAGTGCAAATACAGCAGGATGATGCAGGTGGATTTTTTTTGTTTGTTTTAGCTCTGGAAGTACCTGTCACATTGGTGGATGTGCACTATTCATACATACATAAATATATAGAAAATTGAGCCCTTACACTTGGGTTACAAGGTGTGCCAAACATGGGATTATCAAACTCTTCCTCAATGGTTCTACCAAAATCTTCTTGATCCCTTTTTTGGTTCCACAAAGAGGAAAGATTCAGAGAGGAAAGAGATCTGTGAAAATAGAAATGACAGAACATTAACAAAGACAATTGTATTTTATTTCTTAAGAAGAGTCACTGAAGTCCACCAAATTTAGTAAGTTATCAGAATTTAAAATCTGTGTACCATCAGTGTAAACTGGCCAAAAAGAGAAGCCACCCTAATATCAGCAGTCTTTCTAACAGATGTGTAAGCTAACATAATAATATACAAGAAAAGTAAAAAAAAACTCTCAAAGTATATTTTGGTATTTACAGGACATTTATGCTGTAGAAAAATTGATGTCACTGTGATCTAAATTTACTTCAGAACTGCAGTTTAGGCTGGATTAATAGGAACATATATTCAACTATATAAAGTGATTTCTCAAACACAACCATTTAGGGGAAAGGAAAAGATTAGTAATAGGTTTCCAAGACACAGTGAAATTGACATGTGAGAGACATAGCTGATTTGATAGTATATTGTCTTCCTTATGACCATAACTTTTTGTAAGATGGCCTCTCTTTGATTTGACTGCTTCATTCCCTGGGAAATGGCATGTTTCGGGTAGCTGCCATGAAACAATGTCTCCTAATGGGACCCTGTAAGTGTGCCTTTTTTTTTTTGCCACACACAGTATGTCTTTTGGAACAGTTAAAGTTGGCTTTCAAAACCTGTTTTTTCCTCCAGTCACTCAGCTAGGCTATTGGCGGAGCCCATCTGGGAAATGATTTAAGAATGTGAACATGCTGTGATATGGCCTTGGTTGTGTTGCATGGCAGTGTGCTTCTATGATGTTTATGCTGTTTGGTTATTTTGTTTTGTGTTTTTAATTCTAAGTTAGCCATTCAATTTCCCTTGAGTGGCCATATATGCATTGCCTAAACTAACAAACAAATTTATTTAGCGTGCCATCTCCAATGCTGTGGAATATGCAGGCCTATCAGTATCAATTTCTAGATAACTTTTGGAACTGGAACTGAATGATAGTTCCATATTGTTCTTTATCCAAGGCAATATAATTGGGCTGTCCCTGAGGTAACAATTATAATGGCTGTTTATAAAGCAGTCAATGGAAACATTGCAGATTTGTTTGTTTATTTGTTTATTTATGCATTTATTCATTTATACGCATACTTTTTGCAATAAATCACACAAGAAACAGAAGAAGTGACAAAGCTTATAGCAAGATTAAGCAGAGCATATTTAATACCTCAGAAGGAACTCATGTACAATATCGACCTTTTACCAATCCAAATACTTCTATTATATCCTCGCACCCTCACCCAGAAGGGAATACATAGATGCTCCGCCCTCAATGCTATTGACCAGAAGATTCAATAATATCTCCTATCCAGAATACATGTGTATATAAATGAGTCCTATCTATCACTCTTGGATGACAGAGTTAATCATTCTTCTAATCACAAATTATCAGCCCTGATCTCAACAGGCAAGTGGGTGTTTCTTATTAAATAACCAGGATCATAAAGCAAAAGAGTGAGAAGACAATATAGGTATAATACAATGTAACTCCTAGTGTGAATAAGTCTTCTTTTTAATCTCAGGTATTTGAATGTTGCTTTTTTGTTTACTTTGGTCTGTGACTAAATTATTTCCTCCTCCTCCTCCTCCTCCTCCACCTCCT
>JANHFL010002903.1:132670-145062 GCA_032468155.1 Oxyrhabdium leporinum | reverse complement strand
AGGGCCATGAGTGGTCCTCCCGAGCTCCGTTTTCACTGGCAGAGGCACTGCAGGCTGATCCTTTGCTGTTTCCAGGGCAGCCCCACGGCCAAATCTAAGCACCCCATGGGCCGGATCTGGCCCCCGGGCCTTGAGTTTGACACCCCTGCTCTAAATGACCTTTGTTGATGTCTTGTTGAACTAATATTCTATCATACTAGGGAACTTCTTGAAATTAACTTTTTTAAAGTTAAGGTTTTGCTTTTCTCTAAAAAGAATTTTTAGACCAATTTAGAGCAATTAATCCAAAACCAATTAATCATGTAACAAACTTTAAATTTTATGTATCCATGTTCAACATTTCTACCTACAGGAATATTCAATTGAGTTAGCTTTCTATTAACTTCCATGGCAGTAACCATATCCCTGCAGTACATAAACTGTAAATTTTTGAGCTTGCTGCTATATGGTGCCAAGCTATGTATATATAAAATACCTCTATCTTGGAAGTTATCACATCCCAAACCATATTTTGTGCTTCTCTTTCAATGTCAAATCCCTTACCTTGTTAGAGATGGCTGCACTTCTCTGGGTCTCTGAGACTTTACCATCTCAGTTAGTCAACTCAGTTGGTCTACTCAGTTAGATGGGTTTCTATCAGACCTGTGGAGACAGATTGATTGTGACTTGGAGTAATGTGACTTCTAATTCCTGACTATATCATCACTTGGCCCAGGTAAGGCCTTAGCTGAATTTAAACAGAGGGTTTGGAATTAAAATTAGACAACCTGTATCCTGTTGAGTCTTCATTTTAGAGATATTTTCTAAACAAACTGAATGAACATGGGGAGATGGTGGGGACAGTCAGAGTAGAAGTGACTTTTGACTTCTTACTGGCTTTCCAATTGTTCTCTTCTGAGAAGCTTGCAAAGAAAAAGTCAGTGGAGAAGCTAGCAGGAACCTTACAAGTCCAAGGCTAGCAGGCAGGTAAGTGGCTATTGCTGAGTGAGTAAAAGGTTGCAATGCAGTGCAGGTGGGAAGGATATGCAGGGATACATATGTCACAAAAAGTGTGCAGGTATGTGTAAGAAGTGCAATAGGGATTGGGAAGGATACATGAAGATGCATGACAGCTGTTGCACAGCTCAGATAGGGCATGAAAGAAGAAAATGCAGGTTGAGAATGGTGCATTAGGATCATGGGGGTGCTTAGGAGATGAGGATCAGAAAGTGCATATAGAACAGTGTTACAGATCAGTAAATTTACCGGGGAGTGCTTGGAAGTGTACAAGAAGTGCTGTGTGAGCCAGGGATGAAAGCACCTATGGATGATGTATGGGTCAGAGAACATGGGGGAGTATGTGAGCAAGAGGTTTCTTTTCTCCCTCTTCTCCCCATCCCTTTCCTTCTCAGCAGACAGGTTAGTGGTTGCTGTTGTGTGAGGGTTGGAGCAACAGATTACAAGAGTGCCTGGGAAACTGTCACCGAATGTTGAAAATGATGTCACATGACTGAAGCAGCAGCCTGGCAATGTAGCCATAACTTCCCCAAATTTCATTCACTTGGAAGTCATTAGACACAGATTTTGGACACCTTTAAAAAACAAGTTAGCCCAAGTGAGATACTTGGTTCAAAAATTATTGTCATGTGATGCATTGTTTTGCCTAGTTAAAGGTTATAGAAACAAGAATTTAAGTAGATTATAGGTCCATTGCCTTCTCACTTTCAGTAAGATGCAATTGCAAATTCCCCTGGACAATCTCTAGGTATATAATAATATCTTAGATTACTCATTGGTGATGTTTCACTTTGACTCAAATTGTCATGTTACCCGTTATGGAACAATTAGTAAATGTATTAATCTCCCATCCTATATATGCCCATGCATGTTCAGATACAGAACTCAAGATAATGACCCATGTATCGCTAAATTGCCCATTGTAGTAATCAAGTCATAGTTTCTGGCATTTATAAACTCAATTGTCAGAAATCTTAGTTTTCATTCTGATAATATATCCCCTTCAAGATTAAACTCGACCAACCAGCAAAAGAGTGACAATTTCTTAACAATAGCTATGGTTTGCAACAAGCAGCTGATCCCTCCTTTCCATCAATAAATTTTTAAGTTTGATATTCTTACACTTTTAAGTATTGTATTTGTATTTTATTGGACTGGTTTAATACGTATGTAGAGAGATATATGTACATACAGTACATAACCAAACAAACTTTTCTGCTTTAGTTTTCTGGAGAATGTTTAAGTCCACTTCCTTTAGAATTCTTGTTATCTATCTATGTAGATGCAAAGCCAGAAGACAAAGCTGCCATAAAACAGCAGTAATGTCTCACATTTCTCATGAAGTTAAATGTTCCCTAAGGGGATTGCATTTCACAACTATGATTTCCTATCTGTCTCATTACTGAGAAATTACCAGGACAGTATATCACAAATGAAGAATTCAGTACATCTTTCTTAGACAAACCCATAAAATGAAATAGACTGCCTAGATGTACCATATGCATTTTTACATGCAATTACGATGTCTATAATAAATTAAATAGTATGCAAATACAACTTTGCTTAAGAGAGAAGTCCTTTTGTAACATAATAACAGCATATCATCTTATCATTTGAAGTACAAGTGCATATGCCCAAAAGCAAAATCATTTGAAGTACAAGTGCATATGCCCAAAAGCAAAATTATTTTCTTGGAGTGACAGGCATTAATTTATGAATGGTAACAATCTGACACATCTCTATGATTAATACATTTAGTCATTTTTTAATATATGTGAACCATGGCTCTGAAACAGTATATATGACACAAATTGTACTTTTTTCGCTAAAATATGTGCTTTTCAGAAATGTACTATATTTCACATCTCAGAAGTGAAAAATTATGCACAGTGACAGAAATACTTTTCACTATGGTATAGGATCATTCTTCCTATATTAGGGGAGAAAACTTGCAAAAAATATCCGTCCTCGTAAAATGACTATTTGTCTTTGTGTGTGTGTGTGTATGTGGGTGGGAGGTGCATTATGTAAAAAAAACAAAAACCCTATATTTCTGTTGACTTTGTAAGCTGATGAAAATCTAAGAAAATTGAAATGTGTCCATTTCTATCCTCTACAAAAATACTTTTTTCAGTTATTTATTGATATCCAAAGTGAGTTGTGAATGTTATCTATCCCTCCTATCAATAAGCAAGTGGTTTAATTGTATGAAAAAATGAAATCCACCTTGTTTCTCCATTAAAAAAAATACAAAACCAGAATTATTTTACCTTTAATGAACTCTGTTAACATGACACTTCTCTGGAATATATATTCCAGAGAATTCTGCAATGTGGTGAGCTCTGCTGTTAGATAGATAGAGGGCTAATTCTATCATGTCCTGAGGCCATGTCTTAATCCCATCACCCTGGAGCTGAAGGGGGGGGCAAGGAGCCACAGGGAGCTGCTTTGTCTTTAAAAACATGTTTCCCCTTTTCTCATCCAGGGAAATATAATATTCTGTCTTTTTAATATTTCCTAGAATATTTCATTCTTCTAGGAGAGGGGTGGGTGCTAACTTTCTACACAAGAAATACCATTCTTATTCAGGAAACACCATTGCCTCCAGGCCTCTTCAAAAAATTTAAAAAAATAATAAAGAGGAGGAAAATAACAACTACTTTTTCTTTTTTCCCCTTCCCTCTTACAGTTACTTTTCCAAATGCTGTTGAAAAATTGACGTTCTCAAAATATGCTTTACTGAACAATAAGAGCTAGTTCACTTGATTCTTCTGTCACTCATCACTACTGTGTCTGAAGCCAATTTTATGTTTTTAGGTTGGGAGTTTTACATCCCTGTGCATCTTTTTTCACATTTATCCATATGACTTCATTTAAGATATAACAAACTGTTGCGTTTAGAGAAAGTCCTGCCAGAATTTCTTTAAAAATATATACATGATAAAAAGATAGTTTCTATAATATATAAAGATAACATAAAATAATTAAAAGATCAGAGATGATCTTTCAGAATGCTATTTCTAAAAAAAACCAATCTTATTCTCATGCTGACTTTCCTTTCTTGGTGGATTACTCCTTAAGAAGAGGAGACAGACCACAAGAGGGATCTTCACAGAATTAAACTCAGAAGATATTTGCAGATTCATAGCATGCATAATGGAGAACTGTTTTAAACAATATAGTGTAAAGTGGAATAACTAATGCTGAACTATGAGCTTTTTCTCCTAGCTTTTAAAGAAAGAAGATCTTAAAGAGAAGACCATTGAGGTGCAATGCCAGCTTTTAAAAAGTCATTACAGGATCAGACACTGTCCTGTAGCTTCATGTATTGCCTTTGGCTATTTTGGGGAGTATGCTTCAGATCTTAGTATGTAAGCAGCTGGCTTTATCTTTGATTTAGTCTTTAACTTAATATTAAGCAGGCGTGCAGTTTAAGGGTTCTTGGCCACAGGCTGTCTATCCCTGTCTGAAATAAGTGTGATTGAACCATTGTACAAGCTCTAATTAAGATCTTCATAATGATTAGTAAAATATAATTGTTTTCTGCCTTCATTGCATCTGCAGAATGCCACCTGGCAACCCCTTTTAAGACACCTTGAGTCCTTATAAGAGTTGAGAAACAAATGGAACATCTTAAGGATAGGATCGTAGCAGGAAGAACTGGTGTAAAATTTGCAGGTCCAATTTATTTTGTGTGCCAATTGCTTACTTTGCTGGATTGAGAGATCTCTCTCAAAAGGACTCATACCCTAATCACCTCCTGTTTGACTAATACAGTACTGTTATTAATTCCAGAATGCAGGCAATTATAGTCCATGTAACTCTTCTCCTCTTTGAGGTGTGTGGTTACCATTGGGATTCCAGAAGCAGCTCAAGGCATGGATTCCTACATAGCTTAGGAATGGACACCTTTAAGATAGTTTTCCTCTTACTGCTTCTGCCAAATCTGTAACATCTGAAAAAGTAAGTGTACTGCAGTCCCTAGCTGTTAAGCATAGCCATCTTGTGGGATCAAGAGATGTGCTTTCTCTGTGAAACGGCATCCCCCCTGAGATTCATATAGTCTCAGTTCTATTGAGCTTTTTAAAGCTGTAGGAATTTAGCTCTTCCAGCAGATTCTGTACCTTGGTGGCCCAGTCTGGTGGTTATAAATCTTTTTGAATTGGTTGTCTAACCCAGTGCATGGTTATGCGTTTATCTGTTTTGTTATCTTTACTACTTTTATAGGCTAGATCTGCCCTTCCTTTGATTAGGGTATATCTAGATCAGGGGTGTCAAACACACTTTGTCACACCGGTGTCATGTGACATATCAGGACTTTTTTCACCTTCGCTAAACCGGGTGTTGGCATGGCCAGCATGTGACACATCTGGCCCGTAGGCCATGAGTTTGGTAGCCCTGATCTAGATAGTTAGGAACGACTCTGTGTTCTCCTTTTGTCTTTCACTTTGCCTGCTCTTTGTCTTTGAAATTACTGGTCTGATCTTTCTGACTTCATTCCTAGACTCACATTGGCAAAGTGTTTTTTGATTATTGGTTTTCAACCTGATAGCATGTTTGAAAAAATTCTTTTTAAATTGTAAGACAATGTGAATTTATGATTTTTAACAGCATTTTTCTCTCCCATTGATCCACTTGGATATGAAACCAAAATTCTTTGCCATTTCACAATATATTCTTTAAGTTGCTCTTCCTCTGTTTCAAATCTTTATATATTTTAGCAATCACATGTTCATCATTTGTACATAATTCATTCTGTTTTAATCCATTCCATTTCTGGTATCTTTAAAATCTATATTAAATCTTTCTCTTAATTATGCATAGAAAAATCATTGAAAGCTAAATCCTTTTGTAGTCAGTTATGCTCTTGATTTCATTTTAAGCCCCCCTGTTTCCAATATTAGCATGTTCTTATATGTTAACCATTTATGTTTCTTTTGTATAAAGCATTTTTGAGCTGAGGCCAACAAAAGTATTTTTGGGCTTAGCATGGATTTGTATATATAGCATATTCAGAGTGTGGCATTCCTAACATAATGATTTATTTAAAAATCTTCAATTACTTTGTCATAGCATAAGTAAAACCCAAAATTCAAATTATTTGATCAAGGAGGGAATTACAGTTATAAAAGACTGGAAACGTCTTTATAGATTTTTGCTGAAAATGGATAGAAATGAACTGCTGTCAGGATTTATTAATTTAAAAGATTTGTTTATAGGAAGAAGGAAATTATAATATGCAATATGGAAGAGCTGAAATGGAAATAATTGCTATGTTTGTAAGAGCAGAAGTCACTTTTTAATATTTTTCTTGCTTTTCTTTTCCACTTTTTTCATCCTTTTATAATTTTTTCTATTTTATGTTTTTGTAATTTTTAAAATCTTAGTAAAATCTTGTAATAAAAAATTATTTTAAAAAGTTGAAGGATAGCTTCGGTGTCGGTGATCTACTGCATTTACAAATATTCAGACAGATCACAGTGATAGTACTATCACAATACTTGCAATCTAAGTTATGTCAATTTATGACTTAATCAATATGATTTGCTATTTAACTTAGTACTAATAGCAAATTATATTGATTAAGTTATAAATTGACATAACTTAGATTGCAAGTATTAGATTTGAGGAAAAGCTAAAGTGAACATGCAGAACTGGATTGTGATCACCAGTGCTAATAATATATCGCTCTACCAATGTTCTTCGCACTACCATTATTTACCACCTACTAGTTGTAGGTAGATTCTGCTATATATTCCAATATACGTACAGTATATGCAAACATCTCCAGATCATTTGCTCTATGTGGTCTGTAGGAATTAAAGGTACTTTATAAGGTGTCTTCCACATGAATAGTAACTGCTTCATTTCTGTTTTCATATTTAAACAATGGGATACAGACTGTTTGAAATGTTTCATCAGGCAGTAATACCAACAGTAATAAGTGCACAACCATGCAGAATGGAAAACATTTATGCTTAGTGCACAGATTTTTTTAGGCATAATTAAAATAGTAAACTGCATATTTGATATTTTTAAAAAAATTCTAGGTTTCTCTCACTGCTACAGCATTTGCTCTCCTGCTGTGTCAGCTAAGAAATTGTTTTGGTTATTCAGCAAATGTTCAGGTTTAATAGTCTCATTTTCTGGAATACTTATTTTCATTTTGCATTACACTTCTTTATAAACAGCACTATATATATTTTAATAAGTTTGATAAAGACATAATTGCTAAATAAATAATTGTATAAATGAAAATGAAACTTGGCATTGGCCTTAACGATAATTGACTCAGTTTGAAAGATACTTTCTCAATCTCGTTTTCTTACTGTACAGAAGTGAAATCTTTCATGCTTTCCATGATTGTGCCCCATGACATACTTGTTATAACTCTGTGATAATTAGATAGTTGTGAATAAGTGAATAAGAACATTTAAATAAAATTTGAACATGCATAAAATACTTGCAAAGCCTAGGGGCTGTAGAAACATTTGATTCAAACACAATGCAATAAAACTTTCTTTTTGAATGTTTTCAAATTGATTTGGTGATTTGGTAAATTTTTGCATGTAATCTTTTAAGAATAAACAATTCATCAGAATATTGATTTGAATTAAATCAATTTAAAAATTGGGTCCTGGCTGACTTTCATACCATAATGTAGCTGAAACAGCATAATCATTAACTCAGATAAACATCTGAGATTGGGACCATCATATACGGAAATTTCTCTTCAAAAGGGCCAAATATTTAAAGGCTAAAAGAAAATTAGAAGACCTCTACATCTAGGTATTGGGTGGAAACAACTGAAGCCTGGGAAAAAAAAATGCTAGGAGCCAGTCAAATAGACTTTTATAAGAGGGAAGCGTAATCTTCATTTAGCTTTTGGGGGCTGTGTTATTTCTCCTCCAAGACTAGCTGACAGCAGTTTAAAGGAAAAAGTCCCACCTCAGTCAATAATAATAGCATCATATTTAGTTAATTTAGACAGGAAGCTACCGGTAGTTGCAATATATATTCTCTTTTATTATGTTCTCTTATGGATTGAGATCTAAGCTATATAAACTTGTTTTGGCTTATATATGTTTGTTTGAGAACATGGGTTTGAGGGACAAATTAGTTTCTGAGTTGATAGTGACCAAAATCAACTTCTTCAGAAATCAGTTGTTTCTTTTTTTTTTCTTTCTAACTGTCGTCTGGATGTTTGTTTTCACTGTTGCACATAATAAAGATTTAAATGCTTAATGAAACAGTGGTACCCACTCTAAGAAAGGTATCCACCCTTTAATACATCATTTACTCTTTGTCATGAACAGAATTATAACTCAGAATAGTCCAGGGGTGTCAAACTGGCAGCCCGCGGGCTTCGCAAAGGCAAAAAAGTCAAGATATGTCATGATACATCATGTGACACGATTGAGTTTAACACCCATGCTCTAGTCTGTTTTAAAATGGCGTTCCATAGGAACCTAACACAGTTTTAAGGTGTTCAGGAGAAGTACTTCTTTTTATCTAAATATAAGATTTGTTTGAAGTTAGTGAGTTTTTGGCTGCAAATGAAAAGCCATTTAACATGTTCAGTACTGACTTCTGGCCAAAATATTTTTTTAAAAACAGACCTTTATTTGTCCACTTAGATTGCAGGTTGTATCGTTTGTTCGTTCATTCATTCATTGATTCATTCATTCATTCAATTTCAATAGCTGTTCAACTCAACCAAGTGACTCTAGGTAGTATACAATTCTAAAATTGTAATTAAAACAATTAAATTAAAACAGTAAAAACATCCACAAAAATAAATACAAACAGCAGCCATGATGATTAACTAACTAAAAGTAAAGTCAGGCAACGAAACCATTAACACAGTCTGAGCTCTAGGCTTAGGTACATAGCTAAATTTTAATCCTTGTAAAAGGACAACAAGGTTAGGGCCATTCTAATCTATGAGGGGAGAATAGTCCATAAGGCAGGGATTACATCAAAAAAAACCCATCTTCTAGTTTCCACCAGTTGATACTCTGGCTGACAGGATCTGCAGCATGCCCAATTTGTTGGATTGAATTGGATGGATAGAAACTCTTGGTTCCTCATCTTATCTTGGCTTACTTCAAAAAGCTTGGCAGAATCACACCTGGTTACTATTTGAATGGAAAGCCCACTGAGAATACTAGTGAAATAGATGGAAATAGAGAAAGCATTCCAGGAGAAAAAAATGGCAAACTGGCTGTGTTAAGAGTCTCCATGAAATCACCAAGAGTCAAGCTCAGAAATGGCTGAATTGTCATGATGAACTAAATTTCCATGATTAGTGTAAAAAGCATTGCACTTTATCAACTTACTGGTTTTATATTGTCTGTGTTTGCTAAGTTTTTAATTTGCTATTTTGTATATTATTGCTCAAAATCAATTTACTGTAGTCTAGTGGTTAAACTGTGAGAGCATGGAGTTCTGAATCATAGCCCTACTTTAGAATAGAGGCCAACTGGGAGATTTGGGATCAGATGTTCAGTCCTAAGAAGAAGGTGATGCAAATCACTTCCAAAAACATTACCTAGAATATGGATGGACTTCTTCATGTGGTCACAAGGAGTTAAGACTAAAAGAATTAAAATAAATGCTAATAATGTTAAGCATTGTTTGGTGCTATAAAGATTTAATGTGTATTGTGTGCATGCAAAAGGCAAGCTAAACACATGCTTGGGAATCAACTGAGATATCTTGTTTCAGGCTCTACCCATTAACTTTGGAAATACTCCATGCAAGTTATGTTTTGGACTCTGTATCTCAGCTCAATTTTAGCAAATAGTAGATATAGAAAGAATAGGGTATAACTGTCTGACTGAACATAAATATTTTACATCTTTGTTGATGTAGGTTTTGATGAACTCCATGCTTGTTCTGATCCTGGATTCCCTGATTATGGATATAAAATGCCCAGCACAGGTGTTTTCTTTGAAAGTTCAGTTGTCCGGTTTCATTGCCAAGAAGGATACAGACTTAAGGGTCCATTCCAAAAGCTTTGTGAGAGACATTTTAATGGCTCCCTAAGCTGGAAGCCAAGTGATAAACCTGTGTGCCTACAAGAAGGTAAGTCTAACTTACTGTTAGCAAATTTCATTTGTAAAAAAAACCTCCATGGTTGTACTATCTCTGTGCTTCTGGTATATGAGATTGTGCTATAATTTCTGAAAAGATTTTAAAATATTTTTATTATAATACTGAATATTCACAAACAAAGAGGTGGCATCACTGAGTCAAATAAAAATAAGCATTTCTTTTGACATTAAAAATCAGAATGCATTAAATACTCTGTCCACAAACAGAAGCTAGTATCACCAAAGAAGCTGTTTTAAAAATACTTTTGTGTGTGACAAATGTGATATATTTTATAGCTATATAATAGGAAAATTGTAGATTAAAGATGTAGGTGGTACATCCAAATAAAATAGATACAAATTTAGTATTTAATTATTCTTCCGATGTTAGTTACATGACTTTGAAGTTCTATTTTAAGAGAAGGATGACTAACTTATAATAAAGGTGGATGTTAATCACAATATAAAATCTGTTATGTGTTGCTGGAATGTTGTAAATTTAACTGGAAGTGAATGGCACATAAAATTGTTTTAAAACTATTATTTCTATATTAGGAACATATATATGGGTGTTGTTTTCTGCGTAATTATTTTTTACATGCATTTTTTTATTATGGAATCTTTGAGAGGAGCAGAGTTAGACAAGGAAATTATCAATATATTATCCATGTCAGTCTATGTACAAATGAAATTTTCAACATCTATTAAACATTGTGTTCTGTATTAATTTGCTGTATTAATATTAATGATGTTGCTGTGATTAAAACTATAGAGAAGACTGCTTATTTGCAAATATTGGCATAAATTGTACTATTTTATCTTTATTGTGTGATATTTTAGTTGTAAAACTGAACCTAAATATATAATGAACAAAACTTTTTAGCATCAGCCATATTAAATAAGAATAAGCATTATCTGTTTATCACATAAGCAAATACATTTTACATATTTTAATAAAATTATTAAGCATATTTTGTATGTGAAATTTTCACAAAAATTCTGCAAGATTATTTTTAAAATGGGTACCATAATGCTTCTTCATTTTTATGCATTTCCATCTTGAATTCTCTCTCCTCTAGAGTCTGTCACAATTTTATCTGTAATATATATATGGTCATCAGTCCATGTAGCTCAGCCTTGCCAGGAAATGGACCATCATTTAACCTTAAGATCATCCTTTAGCAAGCAGTTGTTTAGAAGCAGGGGCTGAACTATACATATTTTTCATCTTTTTAGCAAAGGAGAAAGTAAGAGTAAATAATTTGTTGGAGATGTAGAATAAAATTAGATTCTTTTCTGTTCTGGATTTAACACAGAAATTGTCTTGAAGCTTACCATGTATAACCTGTCTTTGTAAATAGTTGAAAAAGTGGGATCCTACTGATTTTGCTAAATATTTCAGTTGTATTCTGTACCTTCAACAGTTCTGTATTGCCGGGGTGATGGGTGGTAGCGTTGTGTAAGTTATTTCTTTCATTCTTGACAGACACAGCTACTTGGGTGGGAAGTGGGGGAGGGGCTATTTTCGCTTAATCAATAAACTGTTCCACAAAGTTCCATATATTTATCATCTGCATGAAATTGCTGGGTGAAGTTTTGGGGAATTCAGGCTCTGATATTAATAACGTACAGATGGTACAAGCTCTTTATTCACTTTATCTGATCTCAGAGACAGAAGTATATAAGCATAAAATAAAAATACCATTTGTAAGTGACTTGTCTAAGTCAATTTATTTTGAGGAGTCACGTTCCTAAAATAACAGATTTGTACAGTAGTTCAGGTTGCTCTTTGTTCTTTCTGGTATTCTTTCTCTTTTCCACCTTCACCTGGTTTCCTGTTTGCTGCCATTCTAACAAAGGCACACCTTGCACAGTTACTCAATTTTAAATAGCTCCTTCCAGATGCATCTCACTTTATATGAGCTTTCTCTTGAAAAGAATCTGATATTTGATACAAAAGACTGGATGACCACATTATATGTCTTTTAGTTTACTTACACTAAATCTGTTTCCAGCTCAATACAAATTGCTGCTATTTGGTTTTGAAAGGATCACATGGCTTGGGGCCTGAATATTTTAAGAATCAACCTCTTAAACAGCAATCTTCCCTCTTGTTCTCATTAAGAGCATTGCTTTAGGGCTTCTATTTGAAGCAGCATATGCTTTATAGTTACAGGTTTTAATCTCAGATATATATATATATATATATCTGAGATTAAAACCAGGCTGCCCTTTCGGGCTCGCTCTCTTGCGCTCTATGGGAGCTCGCAGCTGTTTTTCATAGAGCGCAAGAGAGCGAGC
>JANHFL010002903.1:113959-124829 GCA_032468155.1 Oxyrhabdium leporinum | reverse complement strand
AACAAACAAACAAACAAATAAATAAATAAATAAATAAATAAATAAATAAATAAATAAATAAATAAATAAATAAATATTCCCCTTCCCCCGGCAACAACACACACTCAAACCAGCCATTTAATGGGCTCCATCCCAGTCTCGGTTCCCTAATTTTGCTGGCAAAACCACATCCTTAGGACCGTATAAAAAGTGTCAGAGTGGGAGCCAGTCTGATTTCTGGAGGGATAACATTCCAGAGGAAGGGAGCCACAATGGAGAAGTTCCTTCTTCTGGGTCCTGCCAGATGCACCTTCTTAGGGGACAAGACCCACAACTTTCCTTGCCTTCCCGCTCTAGTGGGTCGGGTGGATGTGACTGGCAAGAGACAGTCCCTCAGGTAACCTGTTCCCAAGCCATAATCCTTGGAGTTTGGTTTCAGAGGGAACCTGTTCTAGAGAGCAGAGATTGCCAAAGATAAGACTGCCAAAGAGCAGAGATTGCCAAAGATAAGGTATGCTTCTTCAGTCCCACTAAATAACAGCATTTAAATGGGAGGACCTCAATAAAGGCTGTAGCATAATAGCCTTCTATCATTCTCATGCATGACAAATGGCCAGCCATGGTATTCTACAATAAATAACTGGAATACTTGAAAAGTTAAGAGAAATTACCAGTACATGAGAACGACAGGCTTTTTTTCCTACTATTAGAGGTTATTTTGGTAGATAGGGAACTGTTATTAATTCCTAGTCTTCATTTTGGAAAATAAAGAACACTTATAAAACCAATAGCAGGAAAAGGCACAGCTGACAACCTGGAATCATAGATGTTTTTCATAAACTCCCCTTTGAAATATCCTCAGTGAGAATTCCTTTTAAGAAAAAGTTAGAAATTTGAGCTAAGCATCCTGTTGTATTTGTTTTATAAGTAACTATTAAATTAATTTAATATTAAAATATATTGATAAAAACTGTTATGATGAAACTTGATTCAGAAATATGCTTTCATGCATTTTTGGATATTTTATTGTAGTTTTATTTAGCATCTAAAAGGAAGGTAAGAATAATCTCAGTCTGCCAGGAAAGTCTTCTGTTCGTATAACTTTCACTTTCATAGCACTGCAGATTTTCTGTTGCAATATGGCCAAATATAAATATCTTGCTTTTAATAAATTAAGAAAGTAAAGATCAATGTAAATCTGATTCATTTTGCTCACTGCTGTGCAAATCTGATTTCTGCTCTAGATGGTTTTTGTTTATATTTTTAATAAAATATCCAAACACAAATTAAATAAGCACTGTGTTTTTTAGTGACAGGGAAGGTTTTACTTAGTTCTAAATATGTATAAAGTAACCTGGGATTTGGATTATTTTTTCCCAGAACAAAAGCCCATCTGTTCATTAATCCTGGGAGTAATATGTGTCTATGATAATTTCCGTAGTATTTCCTGGAATAACCATATATTCTCCTAGGAACACCCATTATGCAATTTTGTAAGTAATGAGTAACTGGAAAGTTTCTGTATTGACTATCAGAACCAATGCAATGGGATAAAATAGATTAAAAATCCATTTATTTATGTCTATATTTTAATAATACTAATAATAGTAAATAAAACATTAGCATAACAGTTTCAAAGGAAAGGAACAATTGTTTCAAATAGGTTCTGGTTTTTTTTTAAATTTAGATTTCTAAGGCCACCAAACTCAATGATGATTGGGAGACTTCAGAAATTAAATGAAAAACAAAATAAAGGCCAGAATAAAGAATGTAGAAAATCTTATATTAAAATAATCCTATGCTGAATTTAGTACTTTTGTTACAAAGTGTATACTGAACAATTAGAAGTTGTGATCTAGCATATATGATGGGATTGAGGGAATTAAAAAATGAATCATCTGAAGTATTAATTTGCTGTTCAGATGAAGGAATATCTATATTAAATGTATTGCTAAGTAGCTATTTTAAAAAATAAATACCTCATAATAAGACACCTCCTTTTTCTTAATTTGCAGGTTGCCTGAGACCACTGCTGCTTCCTCATAGTTTCACTAATATATCTCAGTTCGAGTCTTCCTTCCCAGCAGGATCAATTATATATTTTCAGTGTTTTCCTGGATATAAACTAGAAGGTGCAGCGTTCGTTGAGTGCATGTATAATCTTATCTGGTCAGATAGTCCACCTAGGTGCCTTGATGTGGAAGGTAAAACATCTTCTATGTTCAGACAAATACTGATAAAGTCTCAGTATAGTTGTACTTGGTCTAGTAACTTTTTACTTGATCTTAGTCTTTTTTTCAGTACATAAACAATATGTTTTACAGATAAATTATATATGCTACATGTCTGCTTAGAATTAAATACTGCATTCAGTTCAATAAATATAAAATTTCAGGCATACTTATTGTATGTATGTATATATTCATTATTAAACATAATTCTAGGCTGTTTAAAATTGTGTAAAACTATTTGCTTACAATATGCATTAATTAAATGCATATTGCATGAATTAATTGATTAATGAAAGAAAAATGGAGATGTTGTATGTCTGTGAAACTAAAAGCAGAAGGACATGATATATCTGAATGAAAGTGGTCTGATTTTGTGGCGTAGAGTTGATAAATAGGTGCAGAAAAGCTAAGATTTAGGTTTGATTAGGAATGAAAGGATAAAATCATTGTCAGAAAGTATGAATTGGTGTAAACCCAATTATCATGGGGCACATATCGAAGTAAAAATTCACAGATAGATTATAGTAACCAACCTGTGGATATAGAAGAATCACAGGTGAATTTTGAGAAACACTGCAAAATTCTGAAGAGTGTCATTTGGGGACAAAAAAATATTCTGGTAGATGATATGAATGGATGGGTGGGATCAAAACAAGAAAATAGGGGAAAATGATGATTGGGGCATTCAGAGATCCAAGAACAAACAAAAATGGTGATTCTTTGGTAAATATTTGTTTAGAAAAACCATGTTAGTTTCAAATATTCATATGCATTCATGGGGAATAAGAATATAAATGTAAAAGCACAATTTATTGAATTATTTATGATAAAAGCCTGAGAGAATTAGTAAAAGATACAAGGATGATTAATTCTTCTGGCCATTGTATGCTAGTGTCAGGAATGGATATTGGGAAAAATAGATGAAAAAGGCAAATAGCTCAAATAATGTAGAGAGAAACTAGGAAGTCACCATATGTATTAGAAAAAAAGTGTTAGAAAATAGTTTAATGGAAAGGGAATGTGAGGAAAGAAGATGTGGAAACTTTTTGGAATAGAGTTAAAAGAAATGTGTTATAGAATTCCATAGAAATAGGTGGACAAAAATGTCTGTTCCTAATCACAACAGTACCAAAATTATAAAACATACATTATGACTCCACAACTCCAGTTCTATCCTTCATTCTTGTGTTATGTCATCACAAGAAAAAAAAGAAATTGTGCTACAACACATTTCATCATTTATCCTCTTCCTACAGTATAGGTCGCTAGGCACCCTTGCATAAGTTGATAAACATCCATCAGAGTAGGGGTAGTGATATTTGTGTAATGATATAATTGTGTGAATTCTGTGACATATGTTCTTGGGTCACATGTTCGGATGCAAGTTTATAATAGCATCATTTGCATGAGTATGTCATTGAATGTGTATCATTTTGGCATCATCTTGATTTGCCAAAAACATTATTCTTCTTGCCCTTTCCTTCAAAATAACTCTTAGTATAAATACAAAATAATAGAGCTGTCTTTCCATTCTGGTCTTTAAGTTGTGTAATAGTCCCTTTTTAGAGGATCATACAGATAATTCACTTTCAGGCTTCTAAATGAAATTTACATATACATCTATCCATCATGCTATTCATTTTCAGGGTAAGCAGTATTATGCAAGGGGGCAGAAAAGAATAAGAAATAGTAAACTGAAGTATTTGAAGGCACAAGATAAGAAAAGGTAATATAACTGATTAGTTTATACCTACACTGCTCATTATGCCTTTTGTATCTTCTGTCACCTGCAAACCATCCTTGCTTCCACCACATTCATAGATCATTTCCATATTCTGTTTTTTGTTCTTTAAATTTTTATCTTTGTCTTTTTTGAAGATCTTACTAACTCTATTCACCCACAGCTTTCTCATTCTTCCTTCTCCTGTTATTTATTTAATGATACCCTCATTAGTAAAATGGTACATATGGACTAGAAGATGCAACTGTTAAATGGATTCATAACTGAGTGACCACACCCAAAGAATATTCATAAATGGATCTGCATCAGCTTCAAGAGTCGTACTATGGAGTGCTACATGCTTTGTCCTGGTTTCTGTGCTAGTCAACATTTTAAATAACATGCATTACAAAAAGACTGACCAGTTTAATAAGTTGTGGTCAAGCCCATTGGACATACTTTCTAGTTCTAGGCATAGCAGTCTAAAAAGGACATTGACAAACTGGAGGAAGTTCAGAGAAAGGGTAACAAGGTAAACCGAGAATTAAAAATATTGTCCTGTGAGGAATGGTTCAGCAAACCTGATATGTTTATCTGCAGAAACAAATGTTGAAGGGAAATATAATAGCAATCTTCAGATATCCACAGGATTATCATATAGAGGAGGGAGCGGGTATTTTGCTCAGAAGGCAGGGCCTGAAACGATGAGTTCAAACAGCAAAGAAGTTGATCCATTTTAGATGTTAGCATTTCCTGATTGTAAGAGCTACCAACCAATGGGACAGGCTGCTTGGTGAACCCATATGGTGCAGTTTACTGCAGATCTTTAAATAGAGATGAAATAACCATCTCTGCAAAGTTCTTTAGCAGATTCTGCACTGAGAAGGTTACCCTATTTGATCTCTCCACTTCCTTCTGATTTTTATAATTTTTGGATTACATAAATACATCAGTGTAAGCTAGCAGATATCAGGCTTCATTTGAAGTTGACTTTACTAATTGATTGATGGCAAACAATCATAAAAACAATTAAAATAGTTAAAACACAGTACAAAAACACTTAAACACAGACAGCAACCAAAAGATATTACAATCTATCAGCTTCAACATAGCCAGAAAACAGTGTTCTTCCCCAGGCCTGGGCACATAGCTAGGTCTTCAAGGCCTTCTGAAAGATCATGAGGGGCGGGGCATCCTAATCCCAGGAGGGAGGATATTCTAGAAGGCATGCGCTATGCAGAAAAACCACATCTCCTGGTCTCCACAGCCATCATTCCTTGGCCTATGGGACCCAGAGCATGGCCATCCTGCCTGTCATGGAGGCTTTGGAATCTGAGTCTGATGATGACAGGGAACCAGCCCTGCCTTCCTAAATGAGAAACACCAGGATGTTTTTACTTAAGAGGAGCTTTGACTTAAGGCTGATAGTGGAAACAACTGTCTATTACTCCAACTCTGTGCCTTGCCTTCCTTGCCAATCTTGCCTTAACAACTGATCGACAACCCTTTCTGTGCATTGGATTCTGGAACCATTTGACCACTCTTGTGCCTGACTCCCTGGACTTGGAACTCTTTATTAATGCAAATTGTTAGACTGATGGAAACTTGGTTACTTCAAATGTGTTGGCATCTGGCTTTTTGTTGATTGTTATAAATAAATATGCAGCTGCCTGTTGGGTGGGTGTGTCTGCGCTTGGCTTGAGACAGGATGTTACCATGGATTGGATAGGAGAAACAACTGAAAAAAGATGGTCCCTCAGGTAAGCCGGTCCCGAGCCATAAAGGGCTTTAAAAGTAACAACCAGCATGTTGAATTGCACTCAGAAACACACTGCCAACCAATTCAGCCCACAAAGCAGCAAATAACTCGCATGATTTGTAACCCAGGTAGCTGCATTCTGTATCAGCTGAAACTTCCAAATGCTTCCAAAGAAATTTTGGCTGGTGGGATCCAAAACACCATTTTCTGCCATGGCACCCATCCTCTGGAATATCGTGAACCCCAAAGGGTGATCTGCACCTACTCTTTTGGTCTTCTGAAAGGCTTTGAAGACATGGCTCTGCCAACTGACCTGGGATGTGACATTCTGGAGGTTGCTAATGAATTAGATAACACCCAACCTCCTCCAACTGTGCATTTGCTCCCTCCCTTGGTCAATTTAATTTTAACTGAATTTTAAATTTAAAATCTCTATTGTTTTATATGGCATTTTATTGAATGATTTTAAACCGCCTAGAGTTGCCTTTGGTGAGATGGGCAGCATATAAGATAGAGAGAGAAAGGTTCTGCCTTCCTTACATTGGCTCTTTATTCCCATGCTCTTTTAATAAAAAGTCTAGAAAAGAAGCTTTGCTATAAACTCTCGCAGACATATATCTCTATTTAAAGGAAGAAATAACAATTTGGACTTTATTGATTAACTGCAAGTGAGATCTGAAAAAAACACATCTCCCAATAAAAGGTTCCTATATAGAACTACATTCTTCCTTCTCCATTGTTAAGAAATAAATCTTTTTCCTTTAGATTTTTATCTTAACGATTTATTTGTATTTGAAAAATGAAATAGATTGGCACCATAAACTGGCAAATGAGAATGAAAAGTCAAATTGTTGCAGAAAATGCTGTTTGTCCTTTGTACAATTCAGTATACAAGAGTTGTACTGAAAGGTATCCTGTAATTTCCAGAGTATATGCGAATAGAAATTTTATAGTGCTCTGTAATGACATTTCTAATCTGAGGAGAATGCAACTTTTTATTTGTAGTTTTTATACTCATTTAAAGTTTGTAATCTTCAAGAAAGGAAAAGGCACATAAATTCAAAGTCTTCTGTGTTGTTCAGACATTCATAAAATAAAGAGATTATATTTTGCCTTTCAAACCAATGCAAACTGTCATTTTACAAAATTGTTGGGGGGATGTCATTGCCATCTGCTTAGTTTAAATTACAGGCAGAGAATGTTCGTGTAATATCTCCTTGATGTTTCTCTAGAGAAAAAAAATGAGACTAAGTGTAGCATTGAACAGCCTCCAGGGCAAATTACTATATTTGCTAACAAGTGAATTAAGTATAAGAATACAACCAAATAGGACTAGCAAAAAGGAGAAGGATTATTCTTTTTCTGTTATGCTGAAATTTATGAAAGACAATTCTTCGTTGCATACAGTTAAACTTTTGAGGTCCTGGAACTTTATTTTGAATTTAGTTTTCTTCAATATCTTCACTGGCATAATAGAGGTCAACAAGGTGGACTTTATCATTGTCCTGACAACAGCCTGCTCTGTTTCACTTTGACAGTGGATACAAAAAGAAAAAGCTGGTGAAAGTCCTCAGTTCTGGATCGAAGACAAAAACATCAGGTGGTTGCAATGTCAATATCCTTGCCAAGCTGTGACAAATCTGCTTTTGAAGCTGTCTGTAAACCCATTGATGCAAACAGATAATTGATAGAAATATGGGACATGGATTTTTTTATGGAAGTACAGTTAGCCTCTGGATTATGATGGCAATTGAGCCTGGAATCCATTGGTAACTGATATGATCATAAAGTGTGATGTCACGTGATTGCATTGTTTAGGGATGTCAATCCCAGCAGTCCTAGTTGCCGCCCTGATCCCAGAACCATGCAAGTTGTCAAGTGGGAAGAAGTGGGAGTGGGATGCTTTGCCGTTATCTTTCCTTTCTTTTGAGGAAGTATTCTTATCACTGTTCAGCAATAACCTGAATTTCCAAATTTAGCCTGATTTCGTTTCTTCAGAATCAGTTGGGATCATTATGGTCATCAGGATACAAATGTACAATTATTATTCCTATGGAGAGATTGGTGAATGGGAAGAGGTAATGAGGCTTCTGTTATTAAAGTAATTGTATACAGTGGGAGACTTGTAGTCTAGCTATTTTTAAAATTGTTATTCTTAAATTAGAAATCTGGGGCTGTGTAATTAGTATAGAAAGTTCCCCTAGAACCTACTAAACTTTGCTTGCTTCTTATTTATTTGAAATGTTACCTTTAGAAACAACGATGGCATGCATCCTAAGACCCCTCAAAAATTGTTTTCACCTCATTTTTTTCTATACTCTGTCCATTTTTTAATTTCCTTTTTATTCATGATATTGAAATGATTTGTCTTAGTTTATTTTTTTAAGTGTAAGAGGTTCCTGATGCAGCAGAAATAATAAGAATAAAGACCAATGTTGTATTGTATTGCTTGCACTTATCCTGAAATCATTTTCAGGGCAATAGGTTGTTGTAGACAGGAACAAAAGAATTTTTGCTGTTTTGTTTTGTTTTTTTGTTTAAGGTTTATTATTATTTTATTTATTTTTTGTTTATTCATGACCACAATGTAAGACATGCAAAATGGCTGTGAAATGATCATAGAAACATAAATGAGTTGATGCATGTTGGATCAACTGCAGTTTCTGAGTGATTTTCAAATAATTTTATTGCAGAATTTATTGCAGAAGTCTAACTGCATTGTGATAAGTGTAAGACTCATTGACAAGCTGTAGTCCCCCAATTCTGCTTTGATGATCTCTATATATCACTGGTATCAAGAATAGTTGATGCTGTTTCGGCTGTTTTGTGGCAGGGAAATAACCCACCCCCATCTTGTATGCTGTGAAATACATTTAATACAGTTAAAGGTTTCGGGAGGGGGGACTAAAATTCTGGCTCTTCCTTTATGTGTGACAATGCTCTCCTCACTGATAATCCTTTCTTTGAATGCCTAATCCCTCCCCAATATTATTCAAGGGCATCAAAATTTTGCATGGCCCTTGTTTTATTTTAAACTTACCTTGAGATAAACAGCTCCATCTCATTCAGGAAAAGGCATCATTTCTTAAAAATACAATTTTTCTTTGCAAAAATCCTTCAACGTACTTGTATGAAATGTAGTATGTTTCTTCCTACAAAAAGTTCTATTGCTGCTGTGAACTTCACTGTCATGTTTCACTGCACTGTAAATTAAATTACCCCACAGTACATATTTAACCCTGTATAGAAACTTCTAATTCTTTATTCCACTGATTTTTTAAAGATCGGTATGTCTAACTGATTTATCAAAAACAAATAACTATAAAAACTAATAGGTTGTTTTTTGTTTTAAAGGTTTTAACAAATTTTTCTAGTATCTCAGTTATCTCTGAATCTGAAAATGCTGCTGGTCTAAACAGATTGCTAATAAATATTGTGATTGTAAATATTGGGTTATATCTGATAGATATTTATCTTTTAACACAGAGTATGTTTTTTAAAAAAGCATCTTATCAATTGGTTCTAATTCAATATCTCCAGTCTGTCCAATTTTTCTATAGCGCCATGTTTCTCCCAATTTTTAAAGTTAGATTTTCCAATAAAGTCAATTTGGTATGGGAAAAATGCCATATCTTTTTTAAAATTAGATAATAAATTCCATAACTTTCTAACTGATGTAACTGTTTCCAGAGATACTGGAGCTTTAATATATTTATCCTAATACTGTCCATCCAACCAAAGGTGCTATATATGTATATTCCAGAGTTGACCAAATCCAAAAATTGTACAAACACCAATTGTAGGCTTTAATATTTGTATTTAATATTTTGAATAGTAAAATATTTAATATTAAATTAATATTTAATATTTGGCAATAGACAAGCATGATGTTATACATCCAGTTTTGGAAAACCAGGTGCTCCATCATTAATTGGTAATTGCATTTTCTGTAAATATACGTATTCTCAGAATCAAAGAACCTCATATCATCCTGATGTATAAACTAATTCGTCTCAGAGTATAAATTAATCTGAGAATAATATTCATACTGAAAACATTCATCTTTCCCCAAAGAGTAAAATTTAATCACTTCTATATTGACATCTAAAGAAGTCTCTATATTTTGTTTATATTACATGTTACTGAATTATATCCTTTGTTATATACAGTACATACTGTACCTACCGTAAATATTTAATGGATTTGGCATAAATATGGAATTAATATTGTTTTAATGGTTCAGTAAGCCATTTTTCACCTTTTGGCATTGATTCCAATTTGGAGCAATTAATACAATAACCTGCTATTCTGCTAAAGGCATTTATCTTTTGCATCAACTGTGGAATAGAGTATGAAGTTTAGAAATAAACAAAATGCCATCTGTAAATGAAACCAATTCATGTTCAGCTGAATTATGTACTATGTAGATCTCCCTACATTGTCTAATAATACAAGCCAAGAATTCCATGAAAATATTAAAAACAAGGATGAAAGTAGAAATCCTTGTCTAGTTCCTCTGAATAATGGGAAAGTAGGAGAAAATAACTACTTTACTTTAGGTATGGGGGATTCTATAATGTCTTAATCCATTTTATGAATCTATTTTATGAATTCCAAAGAAAATCTAAATGTATTTGATACAGCAAACATGTACTGTTTGTTTATTTTGTCAAAGGCGTTTTCAGCATCTAATGATATAATTACAAATTAATCTTTATTTTTATTCAAATCTATTAGATCTAGAACTAATCTAATGATTTTTGCTGCTTGCCTAGTTTTTATAAACCCTGCTTGTTCATTCTTGCTAACAAACAATATCATTTGCTGTGATCTATTTGCTGACACTGCTGTTAACATCTTTGTATTAACAATCAGTGAGATTTGATTATAATTAGCACATAGGTATGATCTTTACCTATTTTGTTATAACTGTAATATAAACCTGGTTAAATACCCCAATAAAATTCCCTTATCTTCCTGTACTTGACAAAATTTTGGTACCAAAAGATATATAAATATTTTAACCGATAAACCTGGGTTAACAAAACACAATTGCTACGTTCATACAACTTGCTATTGTAAGTTCAAACAAAGAATTTTCTACTCTGTAATGTAACGAATTGGTTTCATGTAATGAACTAGTTCATACAACATGATAAAATAATATCTGGGCTACCAAAC
>JANHFL010002903.1:83049-109492 GCA_032468155.1 Oxyrhabdium leporinum | reverse complement strand
TGGTCCAGCTGTTGGTTTGCCAACTAACCAGCCTGCACGTATAATCTCTACAGTGGGGTACCTCAAGGTTCTGTCTTGGGCCCAGTACTGTTCAATAACTTCATAAATGATCTAAATGAGATAAAATTATATGTCATCAGATTTGCAGATGACACCAAGCTGGAGGGGAATTGCTAACACTTTGGAAGATAGTTAGACTCAAGATTCAGAAGGACCTTTACAGACTTGAGCATTGGCCCCTATCCAATAACAACTGCATTTGAAATTCACTTAAAATTTTGTTCTTTAAGAACTCTGTTTTGGCAAAGGATATTTAGCCATTCACAACATCATTTTTATACACATACATTCTCTTTTTTTCTCTGATCTAGAGATACTCAAGAGAATTGCAGCAATGGCCCAGACTTCGTGGTGGTGGATGGTGTTCCTGTCATGCTTCCTTCTTATGATGAAGCTGTGAATAGTGGCATAAATGAGTTGGCATCAGGATGTGCGCACCCTGCAGGCCAGGGATATGTTTTTCAAGCCGATGATCAGACTCCTCCAGCTTATCCTGGACCAGATGATTTGAACAGGTTGCCAGCTGAATTTGACACCTGTGACAGCATTTCAGGCTCTTCAGAACTTCTCCAAAGTTTATACACATCTTCTGCATGTCAGATGGGAGCTCATCCTGTCTCAGACAGAACTGATGTTATCAACAGCACCACTGAAGAAGTAGCATCAACGAGCCCAAGCATTGATATTGCTGATGGTAATTTTGAATGTTGAACCTTATGTAGGATTATTTTAGCGTCAGTTTTTTTCCATATGGAAAAGCCATGAGATAGCTTCTTTAGAAGCCAAATTTTCACTGCTGACCCAGCAAGCATATATCTGTCCTTTATTGGCAGGAAATGAACTGGTGGATGGTGGGTATGCTTCATCATGCAATATTAATTGGAGGACACCAATTAATTATGCCATTCAGAGTCTGAATGTCTGATTGTGTTCCTAAAATACTTTTATTAATATTGATTTCTGTCTGTTATAAGGTGCAGTTCTGATTCATCTCAAAAAATCAGGACAAGCAAAGCGAGTATTATTGTTCATAATCAATACTATGTATCAACCAAATTTATTGTTGTTAATGTTTTTGTAATGACAGAGTTCCTGAATATTTGTTGGAGACTCTGTTTGGCTAGTTTTCATAGACAGTTATTTATTCATAGAATGAGTAAATAATTAATGAACTTAAATACTTATCTAGGTGTAGAATATGAAGATAGCCATGTATGACTATCTCATGAGCCCATATTCCAAAACCTCCAATCTTTTTTGGTCAGGTTCATATTTGAGGTTTTGAGGGTATCCTGTGAGTGCCCCAAATTTTTGAAAAATTCCAACCCCATAATATTTTTTAGATAAATAGGTAATAAAAAAGTAAGCATTTTTGTTGAGTTCTTGAAAACTCAAGAAACTCCAAAACTCAAAAAAATCAATAATTCAGTATTGAAGCTAAATATTTATTTATTAAATTTATATGGCACCTGTCTCACTATCCAAAGCGACACTGTATTTATTATTTTTACAAAGAAATCAGGGTAGTGACATATCCAGTTTCCCTAAAGACACAGAATTACTCTAAAAGCCCTAACACAGTTTAATCTTGAAATCCTTTACATTTTGGAACAAAGCAGAATGCAACAAAATTAAATAGACAGTATAGTGCATAATGATTCAAATGACCCAAATTCATCTGAAGTATATAATATAAGTGGTCCATGTTTAGTGACTGCCTTGTATAATGACCATTCTTATGACAGTGACAAAAAGTAGCTTTATAGTCAGTCCTCACATTTTTGACCTTTGAAAGTCTGAAACACAAAATAAAACTGAAATAAGATCATACACGCAGTCAAGCCTTTTTCTTAATGACTGAATTGTGGTCACTAAATGCGGACTACCTGTATGCCAGATTTAAGCTATATGAGAATTCATTTGCCGTAAGACACATTGGCCAGAAAACTGCTTCATCGCACAGCCATTTATAAAATGCCTTGAATTAATTGAACTGATTCTGTGAAGTCACTAATTCTGATTATACAGGTAACTATGCAGAGAATAAATACACAAGATTGCCTGAATTCCTTAAGATAACTGAATTATCTAAAGAACTGGCAGGATCATTGCTGATATGTTATAACACAATAAAATTGCAGGACATTCCATATGACAGTTCACAATTAAAGCCCATTAATTCTTTCTTTTATTTTCTAGAAATTCCATTGATGGATGAAGACCCTTAATCTGCACAAATATTTCTCATATCTTGTTGGGGTGGGGGAATAAACCATTTACATATGTATGCATACATATCTATATATCTATATGAATCTCTATATAAAGACTGATTACAGATGGAGGCAAGGATATTTTCTGTTTTTATAAATCTTCCTCATAATGTCATCAGATTTTGTGCGCATATCTTAAATCAACTTTGGGGTTGAGAGCATCAGCTATTCAACAGCAGCTTTACAAAATGAATCCTGAGGATTTGATGAGACTAAACATTACAGGAGAATTACACGTTTGTGGAATAGTGACAAATGTATCTGCATCGCAGGAAGCTTTAACAGATGTTTTAAAACACCAATGAAGCATAGACAAAGGTACAAGTGCAAGTCATAATATAAGTATTTTAGATAATGTAAATTTTGTTTTATCAAAGCTGCTTCATATTATGATGGACCGTAATTTACAAATTTAATTTATTGAGGGGAAAATAAATGGTTGAAATTAAAATCAAAGAGGGTCACTTCTAAATTTCTTCATGAAATTCAAAGTGGAAACTTTTACTGCAAGCAAATAAAACACTTGGACTCAAGGAAAAGCTTAATCATTGGGGGTAGAAACTCACTGGAAGGAACTGGAAGATTATATTGAAATTAAGTGAAAATACTTTAGAAGATACTGTAAAGAACATAATATGTCACAGGCAAATAATGAGATCTTGATACTTCCTAATTATTGCATATGGGGATCTGGGGAAAGGAGGCATTAAAACACTTCATTGAACATGGGAACATATAAAAATACAAAATATTTTTATTCAAATAAAGCAAATGTTGGGAAATCTTTATCCTCAGATATGTACTAAAGAGACCCGGGTTCAGTAGCATCTAAAAGTAAAAGAATGGTTATTCTCATGAAAGAAAAAGAAATTAAGTTGAGTATGAATTGTTTTGAATGCTTTAAGACTGAATATCACAGAAGAAAATGCTATTAGTTGGGTGACACTGATCAGGAAGTGATTGCATATACTGGTAACTTTTGTATATATAAATTTTCATTATATATTTTTCTACTGTATAGTCATTTGGATTGTGTAAAGAATAGTATTGCTATGGGGTAAAGATGACTGAATTTTTAAAAGAGTGAACTATCAATACAGTAATTATAGCTGAAAGTAACTTCATTTCATTTCATTTAAAGATGTGGGTAAAATAAATAAAATGCTCAAGAAGAATACAGACTTGAAAAATTGCTTTTTTATATAAGGTTGCCTATAGACATTATATCTTTCAGCCTTGCTGAGCAGGGAATCAGAACAAAGAGAAGCTTCTATGGTGAGAAAGCAGCTAAAGTATTCACGACAGCTAAAATTTAAGCCACATTTAGGATGTGATAGGACAACATTAAGCACACATTTGGGGGTTAAAAAGCAGATTTAAGTGTCCTGGGATCTTCAGAAAGTTGGTCAATTTTTGTGCCATCTTCCCATCAAAAATATATTCCTCCACTAACCCACCTGCTTTTGGGCAGAAAGAAAGATAGAGTAATGTCTTCTCTGCCAATTCAAATGGTTGTTTCAGCCACTGAACATGGACTTCCTGATTCCAAAACTAAATATTTAGACCGAAACTCAAATATTATTTTTAGGATAAATTTACTCTTGGATTCAGTAAATGTCAAATTGATATAAAAGAGATGTTTGAAGCCACACCAATTATGTTGATTTTGTTTTTACCGCTCTTATTTCTTCTGTAACAAACTACAGGATTTTTTGGGGGGTGGGGACAGAGAGCTTGCATCTCTTGATGATAGTTTTTCTTTCATTTTACAACAACATTAAAAATAACATACTATATGCATTTTATGTACATTTGAATCTTACTGTTAGAGCTATTTTGATTTAACAATAACCATGGCAAGGGTATTCAATAAACATTTTATAATGCTAACAGTCTCAATCCTTCAAGCTATAGTATTGGGAAATGTTTCTCTAAAATTTGCAATCCTTCAAACAATAAACCAATAAACTATATAAAAGATTGTTTTAGACAAAACAGAAGTAAATTGTTATTGCCTTTTAAATTTGTTTTCAAATAACCATTCCTGCTACCTAAATAATTCATAATTTTTAGTAATATCTTGCAAAAGTTAATAAAATTGCCAGCACAGCTTAGTCTAAGATTTCTGGGAATAAAACACTCAGTAGATAACTTTTTTTTCTGAAGGATCCACAGTGTAAACAACAAACGACACAATAGGCCAGAATATGTAGATGACAGTGACAGATATACAATTTCAGAATAATGGCTCATGTAAATAAGCATTGAGATAGAATGAAAACTCCGCTATTGGCTCAAAACTGTGGCTGCTTTTGGTGTCTTAAACTGGGTATGAACAACCCGTGGCCCATTAGCCATATGTGGCCCTAGACAATTAGTAATGTTGCCCCACAAGATCATATAAAGAAATAAAGGAAATTTGTTATTTATATACATTAACTATGTTGTATATTTTACATGTGGCCCAAGACAATTCCTCTTCACTTAATGTGATTCAGCCAAACCAAAAAAATGGACAGCCATGTCCAAACACTTGGATGTTTATACCAGAAAGTTATGTCCTCAAACAGTAACACTGCTGTTTTTTCTCCAGTGGGACCAGTCTATCAGGGCAACCTGGTCTATGCAATTGTGGGACTGAGCATAGTCTTCAGTTTTCACCTTTCAGCCCCAGAGATACTACCAGTAGTCTCCCTTTATTTCTTTGTCGGTAAAACATAAATTTAACACAGTAACACTGCTGGGTTTCTGCCAATATTTGTTTTCTGACAGCTTTATGAGTCTAAATAAATCAAGACCTATATTTCTTGCAAAGAACAGATTAAGGGGGGGGGGAAATTCTGGGTATATAATGCGTACAAATTAATTTTTACATTTATTTTGATTTTGAACAATGTTGAGGACAAAAAATTCTTTTTCCATTTCAATTAAATTATTCATAATTATTTCATCTAAGAAAATGTGTCTCCATCCCTTCTTTTATGACATGCATGTTTTCAATTACTGGTAATTATCTTGATAAGCCCAAAAATGTTCAGCGCTAAGACCTTGCCAAAGTCTGATCAAAGGGCCACAAAGAATTGTTTGCAATTTGCAAACTGAATCTAACGGATTTAAGTGCTATTACTATATGTCATTGAGACTTGTTGAGCCATGAATGTTTAGATAACTTTCTATTATGCAATAAATAATATATTAGCACATGCTTCTATATACATTGAACAATTATTACTTATTGAATACATTTTTATAATAAATTCCAGTTTTTTAAAATACACTGAGAGGAACATTTTCCGGATCTAATCCTACATTGGTGATCAGACCATTTAAAAAAAATATGATACTATGAGAACTATGGAGTCCCTGATTAAATACTTCTTTAAATTTAATAGCAATAGCACTTAGACTTATATGCTGATTTACAGCCCTCTAAGTGGTTTTACAGAGTCAGCATATTGCCCCCAACAATCTGGGTCCTCATTTTACCAACCTCAGAAGGACGGAAGGCTGAGTCAACCTTGAGCCTGGTGGGATTTGAACTGCCAAATTACAGGCAGCCAATAGTCAGCAGAAGTGGCCTGCAGTATAGCACTCTAACCATTGCGCCACTGAGGCTCCTTTTTAAGGAAAACACTTTAAAAGTGCTTTCCTTCTCAAATGGCAGATCAAACTAAGATTCAAACTGGATATACATTCATTTTCTGTTCATATTCTTACAAAATTTTTACATTTACAAAATTGTATTAGATCTGCACAAAATCTCTTTTCTTCAAATATAATGGAACTATGGCTCCCTGAATTTCCAGCCAACGGTCCCAAATCCAATTGGGAAAGATACAGTCTCTTTATGATTCTTCCTACTAGCTGATTCTAGTTCATGTTCCCTGTTTGATGTTCCAAGTTTGGATTTTGTTGCTGTTGTTGCACTTTGCACTAACTCTAAATTTTATTTGTCATTTGTTCACAGTTTAAATCAGTGCTTTACAACGTTAAGCATTTTAAGGTATATAGACTTCAGCTTCCTCATTCAGCCAGCCAAACACTGGATTAAATAGTTTAAAGAAATCTTTTCAGTATTCTTTGCACCATTTGGGCTTTCAATGAATAATTTGCAGCTAAGTGTTGCTTATTCCGTATTGCACTTCTGAGTCAGAGCTTATTGTGAACTGTGCTGACTCCACCGTAGATTGAAAAAATATTGTTTAACTTGCTCTACTTTAATTGTTGCTCTTTAACAAATTGCATCTAATATTAAGCCATTTGAAAACATAGTTACCTTTTATCTGGTGCTTCTGAATGACTACTTATGAATATCTGTTGTGTTTCCATCTTTGCCATTTCTTGCAAATACAGTAATGGGACTTTTAGGTATATGGGATGCACGATTAATTACATCATTTATTCATTTATATTCTACCTTTTTCCTCTAATGAGCTTAAGCAGTATAGATGAGGCACTGCTTCACTTTGATCTCTTTGGAATGTTTCCATTTTTTTGCCTATTAATCTCTTCCGTAAGATGGTATTGGACACATTTTGATAGGGTGTAATATTTATATCATATGTTGTGTATAAATAGATCATTGCTTCCCATAGAAGATAATATATGTAGCACAACTTGAAGTGTGAAATCCTTGGTGATTTCTGAGCTTGGTTTCTATACAGCATATGCAGTGTACTGTATATATACAGTAGCTTACTCTGCCAGTAGCCAGCTACTATATAGGACAAGCTACTGTATAAATAGGTAGCAAACCCCACACTCACTAGCAATGATGATGTTAACTAGTCAGGTAATGAAATATCTGCAAGCAATTAACAAAGCTCAAAGAGTAACAAGGACTCCATATCAAATGTCTGTCAAGAATAGACACATGCATAAAATAAGATTTTCTTGTAGCATGTGCTGACATAAGTTATTCAACCACGACTAATTTCCACATTTTAATAGGGAAACAGCAAAATGTTTTGAAAATACATTTGGGGGAGGGGGGAAGCTAACAATAACTAGGTTCCCTTTTTAATATTAAGAACAGATTCAGTGCTATAATAAAAATGGCTGATTTTACATCTAAAATCTACATCCAATAAGGTGCTTATTTTTCCTTAGTGCTACTGCTTCCTGCACTTCATAATCTGCATTTAAGGAAAAGCAACTAAGAATGAATTAACAGTAACTGTAGACTGATGTGATGTACTTTTCTCTGGTGTGCTGAAGAGCTGAAACAGCACAGCATGTGCCAGCAGCAATTTCTTTGTTAATGTCAACTACAAAACACTCTACAAATCACCCAGACAGCTACGCTAGTGGCTATGGATTACAACTGGGCCTCAAATGAATCTGCCTGAGAATGAACTGTACCTGCAATGTCTGAAGCTTCATTTGTTCATAAAACAAGCCTGGCTTTTATGTTCTTCCCTTCTGGTACTCAACTGCGAGCTTAATTGGACAGAATAACAGAGATGGAAAGGACATTAGAGGTCTTCTAGTCCAACCCCCTGCACAACCAGGAGACCTATACCATTCTGGACAAATGGCTATCCAATATATTAAAGAAGCTCCATCACTGGTAGTTTTTAAAAAATTGGACAGTCATTTGTCCAGAATGTATAGGGTCTCCTGCTTGTGCAGGTAATAGGACTAGAGCAGTGTTGGTGAACCTTTTTGGCACCGAGTGCCAAAAAGGGAGTGTGCATGCATGCAGGGGAGTGCCAGAAACCAGGAGAGCAGCTCCCCGCTGCGCAGGTGCATCCTGGGAAGCTGAGCTTCTGGTTTCCGGCACATGCATGCGTGCCGGCCGCCTGGTCTTCAGGTTTCTGGCGCACATCTGTGTGCGAAGACCAGCCCGAAACTGGAAGTTCAGCTTCCCGGTGCGCATAGAGCTCTTCTTCCGGGTTCCAGTGTTCCTGTGCACATGAAGACCAGCTGGCTGGCGTGCATGTGCATGCCAGAACCCAGAAGAACAACGGGCGATGGCTGGTGTGCCGGGAGAGAAGTGGCACGCATGCCATAGGTTCGCCATCACAGGACTGGAAGATCTCCAATGTCCCTTCCAACTGTCTTATTCTGCCCAGTGAAACTCTCAGTTGAGTACCAAAAGGGAAGAACAGCTTAATAAGAAAAGCTAATTAAGAACACCAAAAAGCCCTACCTACTCTGTTGCATAAAAGCCAGCTTGTTTACTGGATTGTGCGTATATGATGGCTTTTGAAAATTAAATAAATTTCCCTTAAAAATAAAGTACAAAACATATAAGAACTGCAGATACTCAGAGTTTCAAAGCCTATAACATAAATGCACTTTACTTTACAGGTTAGAAACTGTAACACTAAAAGTTTAATTTAGGTGTCAGCAGAGCTAAAGATATACCTTTATATCTTTATAATCTGATGAATGTAGAATACAAGTTTGGCAGAATCCTTATTCCAGACCAATGTACTGTGAAACAGTCTGGAGATGTATAGTGTTGATTTGTGACATTAAACATAGGCTAAATATATTGGTTAATATTTTAAATCACTAGAATTTGTCTGCCTATCTACTACCTGTCACATAAGGCAGAGGCTAAAATTCAGACTAATGTGTACATGAGTTTAAAGCATAATATCAGTGTAAAACATGAAACAATGTGGAGATGAAAGCTGTAGATAGGAACAAATCTTCAAGAATCAAATTTAGACTGTTTAGGCAACCTTTGCCTTTGCAAATGGCTTCAACAATGATTGCTACCATATTTAGCTGAAAGAAAGTCAATCTTTAATATCGAATGACACCTCCTAAAAAGGATGCTTAGGCAGAAAATTACAAATGTACAAAAATCCTCTGTAGTGCGCATGAACATTTTCTAGAGCACACATTCTCAAAAATAAAGCAAGGGGTAGAACCAGGGTATAAAAAATAAATATTTCCTGATTAAAATTAATTGCTTGCAAAATAAATTTGTTTATAATTTTCAAAATTGTTCCTATCAGCTTATAACTAGATAAGTCACTTTCACATACAGACACAGAAACGCATGGATTTCCTTTCCTCCTTCCAACAGAAAGAACAAAGAAAATATAGTAATGAGACTAAGATGACACATATTTTGAAAATGATTTGGATAAAGTACTTCAGGTTTTAAGTAATCCAGAGATTAAAGTTAATGCAACTTGGGAAACAATATTTTCATGTTGAGACAGAAACCTGAAAAAGCCAAGTTGCTTTAAATGATGCTGATCTCACCCTTCTGAGATTCTTTCACAACATTTTGGAAGCAAGCAGAGCCTTGATGGACATACGAAAAGGGGAAGGATACTGCTTGCCAGTGAGGAAAAGGAAAGGAAGAGAGGAACCAACTGGGTGAGGTTGCAATGAGACTGAAGAGGTAACTGGACGGGGGAAGAAAAGAGACAGAGCCTCTGTTCAGATGTTATAAAATGAATTAAGTTCTCCAGGGAAGAAACAAGTGAAACCCTTGCTATGTTGTTGTGGATTAGACCCCAGCACAACCTGGAAAGGGTGGGGGGAAACAAAACCTTAGCATGGCAATTTTATGTCTGGTGAATTTTATACTTGGCGTACTTTATACCTTACTGAAAAAAATATCAACCCAACAAAGCCTTGTCCAGAGACTTATCATTGCTCTGAAAAATGTGCTTCAATGAAACATACATTTCCACAAAAGTCCTCCTTCCTCATTTATGCTGCTCAAGTGTGCTTTCTCATTTATGCTGTTGTTTCTCATTTGTGCTGTTCAAGTGTGTTTGCATTTGCATCTACTAGTCCATTGCTCTGATAGATTGTTAGCTTTATTTTTGAACAATTCTACATCACCCAGACACAATATTTGAGTTGGATGGCCATATGAATTATTTAAAAACTAACTAACTAACAAACCATATGGGTAGGTTAAATTCATGTATGAATATATCTGTTTATATATTTCAGGATAAAAAAAATAAATGAAACTTTAAAAACTTGATGATGGATAGTGGAAGAATACACCATTCAAGAAAAACAATTTTCTAAATTAATTCTGAGAATTCAGAGTCTAAATTTAGTAATAGATTACCATAACTGTAGGAAAATAAAATATAGCAAGCATCTGTTTTAAAGAGCTATTTTTAATAATGGTCTAATTATTCATGGAGAACTCACCAGCTGAATTAAAGTGGGATAAATGCTGACCCTTATGTTTAAATCCCTAATGTGTATTTGAGGTTTAGAAACTCCCCGTTTTCTATTATATACAGGCAATTATTATTTTTTTCATAAAGTTTTTTTTAAATATGCCTCAATATTATTACATGGACAGTGTGGCATCTGGGTATGATTCATTTTGATACAAAAATAATATTAGTACAAATGAAAACTACTACATTAATCAAATTTACGTGGTTCTAATGTTATACATATTTGTATTAGCACATAATCCTTCATTCTTCAATTATTCAATATTCCGTACATCCTTCTAATAATATTATTCTTAAGCATGCCTAATAACACTCTTTTTCAAAATCTGATCTTAACCTTTGCCTATCACTTTAAATGTATTATGCAAAAATATGCATATTTCCCCTATTCCTAATTTCTTAATCTATTCTAATTCTTAGTACAGCCAGCCCTATTTTTTTAAAAAAGATCCTTTCTATCCATCGTTTCTCATGCTCTTAGAAATTGCACTTCTTCTCTTTTTAGCTCGCTTCCCATACTCCTCCCTTGGGTCCTTATCTACATCTTTAATATTCAACCCGACCATTATTTCCATCTCCACTATTTTTTTGCTTCCAGTCCACCTGTGGGTCTGCCAAATCCTCTGTCTTTTTTCCAAAAATATCTTCTATTTTATTCTGTTCCATTTTTCTACCTCCTAGTATATATCTCCCAACCTTATTTCACCCGACTTTATTGTCTCCTCCTTCTTTTCTCCTTGTTCTATTTGTTGTGTAGTCTTTTCTATCTCATCCTCTAAGCTTCCAGTTATCTCCCTTGTTTCTTGGTTTTTATTATCTTGATTCATTATTCCTTGTACATTTTCAGTCTTTCCAGTTATATCATTAGTAAGTCTCCCTGAAATTCCTCATCATAGTATCATAGAGACTTTGGAGCATCAACATAATTTATTTTTGATGTGCCTCCAGTTCGTCCTGATGTGCCATCTTGTCTTATTTTAAAAGGTCCAAATAATACTCAATAGTCTGTCGATGGTCTGTCACCACTCAAGAGTCTATTCTTTGAATTGCTAGTTAGTTCCAGTATTCACAAGTCATTCCATTAGATATCCTCCAGGTTTTCAAAGTTGATCCTTTAGTGACTATAAAGTAGATAAGTATAGAATAATAGACAATACAACAGACTTCCAGGTGTTATTTTCCTCTTCTCTTATCAATGTTTTCCAGGATTGTTTTTGTTATTTTAGGAGTATGATATAGCATATATCCATTCACCAGTAGATGGCACCTTCAGCTTAGAATTCAATGTTGAGGCTATTCTGACCGTTATTATTTCAAATTAATTCAAAAAATATTCAATAAACATTCGAATATCCAGCATTTTAAAATGCCTATTCAAAGTCATGCCAGTAGAATTTATACATCCAATCCTTCTGTATTTAATAGCTTTTACTTCTTTCCTGTTAGGGTGCAGTTTCTCTCTGCCTCTCTTTAATCGCCGCTTAAAAGCATTCCAGAGAGCCTCTTTTCTCAGATTTTAGGGTTAAATTCTAGGCAAAAATTAAAGATCACCTCACCCAGCTCCAGTCACTGTCCACTCACACCGCTCCAGCAGTTTTAGTTTCTTCAGCTACCCCAGCTTCACGGCAGCCATAATGGCTGCCTCATCTTCGTCTCTGGCAAAGAGGAAAGAAGCCCTGGGTCCAGCAGGAGACCCACCACTCTCTGCAACCTGCAAGGTGCCCCTCCTTTGTATGTCACCCCTACAGGGTGACTTTAATCCCTTGGGGAGCCCTCCAACAAAGAGGATTCAGCATGGGAATGCGGAGCCCTGCTCCCCTGCATCGATCTCGTTGTGATGTCAAAACCAGAATTGGCAATTTGTTTTATTATGTGGCATTAAGCCAGTGTCAACTCTTAGTGACCACATAGATTTTCTTCATCACAATCTGCCCCTAATCTGGGTCCTTCAGATTTTCCAGTGATATACTTAGCATCAATGTAACATGAGTTCATTCATGTTACTATTGATTATTCTCTTATCTTTTCTTTATTATTCCAAGCAAGAGAACATTCTCCAGAGAATTAGGTCTTCACTTAACATGTCCAAATTATGTTATTTTAGGCCTGGTCATTTGTGTCTGAAATGAGAATTCCAGGTTGATTTGTTTGCTTGTTTTCTTGGCTGTCCACTATTCTCAGGAGTCTTCTCCAATATCAGACTTCGAAAACCTCGATGTTATTTTTCCCCCTTTAGTGTATATTTTAATGTTTGATGCTGAAATTTAATAAAGAGATTACAAAAAAAAGCCTCTTTCCTATCCTGCTATTTCAAAATCCAATTTTCAATTTCATGGTGCCATAGAAAATAGCATTGCCCGTATTATTCTGATCCTTGTAGACCCATCACAGTATTTGAATATGTTTTCCAAGGCCTTCATGACCACTCCACCAAGTGCTAGTCTGCAGCATATTTCTTGACTACAGGTAGTCCTCGACTTACAACAGTTCATTTAGCGACCATTTGAAGTTACAAAGGCACTGAAACAAGTGACATGACCATTTTTTGCACTTATGACCATCTCCATGGTTATGTGATCAAAATTCAGATGCTTGGCAACTGACTCATTTATGACAGTTGCAATGTCCCAGTCTCATGTGATCTCCTTTTGCGACCTTCTGACAAGCAAAAACAATGGGGAAGCCAGATTCACTTTACAATGGTGTCACTAATTTAACAACTGCAGTTATTCACCTAGTAACTATCTCAAGAAAGTTCATAAAATGGGACAAAACTCACTTAACTGTCTCATTTAACAACAGAAAGTTTGGGCTCAATTATGGTCGTAAGTCAAGTACTACCTGTACTTCACCGGAGTACATGGGTTGCTTTTTATGTAAGGCATTCAGCTTTTCCAAACAACGTGGAGAAGAAATAGTGGAGCATTCCATGTCCAGACTCTGAGCATGCAAAGCTATATCTTGTTGGTTTGTTCAAGTACACAGAGCAAGAAAAAACAAGAAAATCCAGTTGCCACCTAAAAAAGCAGCTTTGGGACATCATGACCTGGATGACTGAGAATCTCTACATTCAGAGTGAGGAGGAAATGTGAATTTTGGGCTTGGTTCAAACGTAGGGCAAATACAGTCTAAAGCAGCTAGAGAATACTCCTGCCCCAATCCTAAAATAATACTATAACCACTGTATTGCAATGGTTCTCCGTCAGATATCCCTGGCCTAGTCACCCTGAACCCTCTTGTGAAGCAAAGCTGCATTATCAGTACACCAAACTGCATGCTACATGCATGCCCGGAAGTTTGCAGGCACATTGTGCACGTGTTGATTCATCTGTCACGTAATTCACATCTTTTACAAGTGCCAGTTGCATACATTGGGCTATGTGCAAATTCGGATTACCAAAGTTCTTCCCTTTTTGCTAGCTTGGAGTTTATTTCACAACAAGAGAGAAAGAGCTGAACCACAGGAGGGAACACTGGCATATTGTGTCTTCCTAGTCTCAGAATTAACCATGTTAAGTAAAGGAGAAGCAGAAGAAAAACGTTTTATCAAGGATCAGGTTTACCCTATTAGAAATAGGTATATGTTTAGGCAACAATCTGCAATTAAGCATTTAATTAGTTTCTATGTATGTGTTAAATCTTTTCATTTATTTTCCTTTTACTTGCTTCATTCCAACTGGATCCCTTTCCTCTTTTTCTTTTTTTTTTAAATTAAAAAAAATAATGACCACAAAAGTAAGTACAGATACTCTTTTGTTATTTTTATTTTCTGGAACAAAACGATGCTTCTTCCAAAAAACGCTTAAAAGTCACTTCCCGGATCAGACAATTCAGTCTGAAATTTTAACATCTGATCTGGCAGGTGTTCATTTGCTTTGTTTTTAGTACTGTCTAACGAGAATGAGAATCCACTCGATAGGCTTGGCTGCGGAATTATGGGAAATTGAGGACATGGACATGGACAAGACGTCAGCCTGGAAAAGGCCAAGTTCAAAGAAAATAGGAACCAACCAGACGAAAGTTGACAAACCAAGTATCCAATTACAAAGTCCACGCATTTATGTTAAGCATGGAGAAATATGTCCTTTGAAAAGAACTGTTTGAGTAATCTGAAAAGTTTACCAGTTGGGCAAGACTTTAGCGGAAAAGTCATGTCTGAGGATTGCTTTTCTTTGTTCGTTTGAAGCTGCTACGGGCAGGGAAGATCAGCCACGAGCGTCTGCGGTTGCATTTCTTTCGGCTCCAGGATTAACAGTCCAGGCAGGAAGAGAGTTGGGAATGGCCTCGGCCCGGGGCGGAAGAAAAAGACCGACAAGAACGTCCCTGGAATCGGGCCGCAAACTCTAAGCGCCGAAGCCCCGAGCCGCGCTATGCAAATTCAGGGCGGGGGCGTGATCACCGGGAGGACGAAGAATATCGCCAGCTGCTGGACGGGCGCCCGGGAGCCCGGACAGCGCGGAATGAAGGGACTGTCGGCTTGACCCAGCATAAGGAGCCTTCCTCTGTTCGATTGAACGGTCCGGACAGGTAGGCGAGCCCATCGGCTTTCTCTGGCTCCGTTCTCCGTGACTATCTCAAAACACACAAAAAAATCTCTTGCGGGAGTTAGACATAGTTGTTGGGAAGAACCCACACCAATTCAAAGGAAATTCTCAGTGGGAATAGAGTACAGTCTCAGGAGGATCTCTAAGCAGTGTTTCTCAGCATCCCTAAAATACTTTGTTTTTTGGAGCTCTGCTCAATAATATTAAAATGTTTCTGATTTCATATTCTGTGTGTGTGTGTGTGTGTGTGTTTGTCCTGTTAACTGTTTGTCCTGTCAGTTGAATGGCATTTGCCCTGGGTTAAGTATACATTTTTGAATTTTGCAATCTTTTGTCCTTTTGTATAAACTCCACAAAACCAGATTTCCAGGTTTGATTAATGAAATGGGTAAAATTCTGACATAATACATCCTGGTCTTACTCAGGTTACCTGACGTCCTTTTTTAATCTAAATATTTAGCATACTTTTGGAATCCTCAAAGATAATATCAACTGTTCATTAGTTTAGCACTTCTAGGATACTTATTTATTTACCAAATTTTTATGCCCCCTTCTCCCAATCTCACAAGAAGTGATTTAGGGCAGTGTACAACAATCAAATAAAAGAACAAATAGATAAAAACAATCATTATCAAAATTTTAAATATTATCATCTCAGGTTTGGCATAGAGAATTATCTTGTTGGAAAGTCCTTGTAAATCATTTTTTTTTTAGTTAGGGGAACGTTTGATAAGATAAGCAATAGCAAGCCTCTTATATAGCCTTGCTATAAACAGTAGGTGATGTGTAATAAGATAAACAGATTTTGTTAAATACCATATAGTATAAAATACATGTGGTTTGGGTTTTGGATTAGTTACTTGCTGTCATGAATTACTGTAGTTAATAGGAACTGCATGGATAGTAATTAGAAAAGAGTTCTTTCTTTCATTCCCCTTCTCCTACTTCTCTTGAATCAGTGCCAGCCCTTCAGGGTAGACCAGACTAGGAAAACAATACCATGTAAGTTATTAGTACCTTTATTGTAAAGTTATAGTAACATAAGTTGGAAAGCGCTTCCCCCTCTCTCCTTTTATTTTCATGTGAACTAGGAGAAGCTTGGCCCTTGTATCTGACCTCTGCCTTGGTAGTGGCTCTTTCTCCTGTCCTTAAAGCCATTCCCTCTGCCCTTTTCTGTCAGAGGTGAACAGTCTAATGGCCCACAGTGTTGGGAGACATATTTGTAGAAGCCATATTTGTAGAAGGCCTCTGCGGCTGCCACAATTAGTGCCTGGGAAATTGGGAGAGAGGATAGTCACACGGGGCTGGGGGTATTAGACATAACAGCATTCTTCCCCAGAGAGTCAAGGACATGTCAACCTGCACTGGAGGAGGAGTGGCAGAAGGAAGGACTTCATTTGGGATGGAGTTGGATTGGTCCATGTGATCAGCGATGACGGCAGCAGGGTAGATCTTTGAATTTTTCTTGGGGAGGGAAAACCTGAAACTTTCAGATTCGGGTTTTTCCCAGATGTGCCAATATGACTTCTTCAATAAATTCTTATGTGGATGAACTTTGTTTTCAAGTGCTGAATGGACAAGGCGGGTTTCATTGGAACACTGGCACGGTGTTGAGCTCTCCAGGCTGAACTCAGCAGAAGATTCCCAAACACTGGGTATAGCTTAGCTAGAGAAGACTAGAGGCAACAGTTGAAGGGCAGTGCCTCCATAGGCCAAGGCACTTTAAGTCTGGTATTTATTTTTCTCAAGTTTCCAATGGCTTAATGGGCACCTTGCTTTGGGCATTTCAGGCTTGGGGGAAGGTGGAAGTCTGTTCTCAGTATCTCTGTTTTTTTTTTAAATTATTATTTATAATATCAAATTTAGAGGCTGCCCATCTCATTGGCAAAGCAACTCAATGTAACTCCTACACCAGGCCAAATGGGACCCCCCTCCACTTAGAGTACAGAATTCAGCAGCAATTTAGCAGCAAAACAACCAAATGTTTGTGATGTAGTTTTTCAGGTTAAGATCCTAAAATTAAAAGTGATAATGTGGGTACAAGCCCCCTTGAAGGAGACCAGCCCCCATTACTGCTGTTAATCTTCCCATTCTCCTCCCCTCAGCCTAGCCTGTTAACAAAGGGCCTGTCTTTTTAAACCCTGTCTCTTCTGGCAGTGTTACTAGATGGTTTCCTTAGTCTGCAAGTTGGTTGACCAGGTATATCTTATTTCCCTGGCTCCAAAAATTGCCAACCTTGTTTTAAGTCCTCAAAGTGTCAGTGAATACTAATACAGAGTATAGCTCTGTAAAGATAATGTATATTTGCAGATTGCACCTAGAAGCAAAATTGAATGGAATACATTCTGTATTATTAACTATAATAAAATGTGAAGCCATATCAACAGCTAGACTCTGGAGAACAATGCCTTCAGAAGTAAAAAGGAGATATGGTTACTTTTTATTGATGGCAGATGCTTCGGGGTGTATTATTAATGCATAGAAGTGAGACTGTTTCTCAGGTGCTCCCACCACCACCAGAGAAAAAGAAATCTAGAGAGACTTTTCACCGATACGTTTGTGTGTGTAGATTTTAAGCGCTTGATTTTCTGTTGAACAGGATTTTAAACCATTCACTACTAATAGTTCCACCCACCCACCCCCGCATTATTAATTGTCTTCCAAACTGCTTTTCTTTTTCAATGGGTGGGGGAGGAGGGTTATATGAAGGTATAATCTGTTCTGCCTGTCCTGGGGGATGGATAAGCTTTGATTTTCTCATTGTCAGTCTCCTGAGCATAATTAGCAAAATGTATTCAAAGCTTCAAGAAGGGTAATTACAAGACTGGTACAAATCTGAGTGTATCTTGGAGAGACAAGCAGGTTTTAGGGCAGGTGGTTTCTCCTTGCATCAAACTATGATCCTGTGGCACTCAGTTGAGAAATGCCCTATCAGGCCCTGTTCTGCACTGCATGCTGCATTTATTGACTTTAGGCTCACCTTTGACTCAATCTCAAGAGACAAGCTAGGGTGCAAATTGAAAAACTCTTCTACTGATGGATGACTCTTGGCTTTACTATTTAGACCCCCTGGAAACTCACTACTAAAGGTTAGATGCAGTGGTTCCTTGTGTCTTACAAAATAAAATTTTGTACGAAGATGGCGTCAGACAGGACTGTATTGACTGTAACCTGATATTGTACGTTTTTATCATTCTATAAACTCAAACTGAACCCACTTAAGCAAGCTTTTCACCATCGTCCTACGGCTAGTTAATAGACGTAATTCTTTCTTCTGTGTACAGATGATGCAGTAATACTGTTCAACCATGGCTGAAATGAAGCCCTATTTTCTCTTGCCCTGTATTGCAGAGAGGCAGCCTTACAGGTCAATTCTTCTAAGACAAAATCCTTCCATTTTCTAGATGCCTCAAAGCTTGGACATGGCAGCTAGATGGTCATGTCAGAGAACAAGTTAAAACTTTTAATTGTAGGAATTCTCCCCCTCCCCCAATTAAACAGGGAGATAGTGCGCCCACCTGAACGATGAAACCTTAAGATCAGCTTCAGCTATAAAACCCCTTTCTTATCACCAGAGGCATAGAGTTTATACCTGTGGCACTAAAATTATTTACAGCCAATATTTATATCTGGTTACTGTATGGGGCTCAATCGGGCCCGTATAACAAGATGGCTCTTTTAGAGTATGAGCAATCCACACTTCTCCATAACATATTCCAGGTTTCCAGCTGTGTACCAAATATGATATTAGATCAGTAAAGTGGCAATACTAAGGTAGAGACCAAGTCTCTTGTAAAATCTATTTGCTTCTTATACAGTTATCCTTTGGTCAGATACGTCAGGTCTCCTTGGCATCTCACCAATAATTTAAACTCAAAATGGCAAAAAATATTCAGTTAGGAATTGCATTCTGGTTATTATAAGTTGAGAATGTCAAGCTCTTGGGCGATAGGTTCTACATAGGAATTAGGCATTTCTGCTTAGAAATGTTTCTGTAAATCATCAAACAAACCCAATATTTATGTGAAAGTGCAGATCCAAAATTCAGAAGGGCACTATAATTACCCTGCTTTAAACATTCTTCCCCTGGCAGTCATGGAAGGGAAATATAAGAAATTCCTTATGCAACTAGACTTTGTGTCTATATTAATGGAGCCTTTGAAGAGATAGACTCTGTTGTTTTAAATCACTGGAGAGTTTTTTTCAAATTTGGCAACTTTAACACATGTGGATGGGGAAATCTGGAAACTTAAGTCCACACACCTTAAAGTTACCAAGATTGAAAAATATTGTTTAGAATTAGATCATCAATTTTTCAGGAACATTGACTCTTGACTTAAAACCCCTTTAATAATAATATTCTCAGAGCACTTATATTTGTTCTACTTGAAGTATTTATTCTCCAAGAAAAATTTATTGATTTCGCTAAACATTGCAATTTTTTTCTTTTATAGTTTATAAAATTTGGCAAAGGTTAATAAATGAATGTTAAACTATATGTCGTCTTATTTTTCTATTGACTAACCAATCTATTTCAATATTTTATGTTGGTTGGTCGATGACTGTAATAAAGAACAGGTAGTTAAGTTTCAGCGGGAATGAGGGATTAGAGGAGGACCTACAGCCAAAATATATACATTGAATTGGTTTAGGTTAAATAAAACATGATTGAGAAAAAAGGAAACATTGGAGAAGTGTAGTCTGCATGTTCCTGTGTGATATTTGTGTTTACACTCATTCCTGATACAGGCTATTGCAGAGATTGGAAATGGCAGCAATAGCAAATCTGTTGGCATAAATATCAAATCCCATTTAATTGATTGTGATGTTGTGTCAGAGTGCACACAGTGTGACTAGGTGAGACAACCCAAGAGCAAAGATAGCACACAGGTTTGTATTTACAAATATTGGTTTTTATCCTAAAAAGCATATATACCTACAAGTACTTTTATACAGACTTTGATATACAGGAGCAAGCAGTAACCGGCACCGAAGCACACACTGAGAGAAGAGAGAGAGAGACACGCCTCCACAAGGTCTCTTTTATATTGCAGCCTCTTAAAGTGGTAGCAGTGCAATAACGCTGCTGACTTATTGCTACTGTTGCATCAGCTTTATAACTTTATAGTATTACAGTATTACAACCTTACAGCAGCTGGTCAGCTGTTAAATTAGCATTACCCTGATATGTTGATTTTTAGATGGTTGACTTTATAATCCTGTCATTTTTATCACATTGTGCTTTTTAAATGATATTAACCATTGTGCTTTGGACTATGGTCAAAGATAACAATTTCCATTACCTTGATATGCTTGTCCAGGCAAACAGTTTTTCTATAGTGGGATCTTTCCCACTGATAGGCACAGTGATTATTAAGCAGCCTGTAGATTCATGTCTGAGTACTGAATGTTCTCTGTGTGCAAGGAAGCCAGACACCATAGCATCTTGAAAGTAACAATTTAGCTTCAAATCAAAATCTTTCTTACAGTCTTTGACCAGCCTTTACAGTGAGAAAAGAGAAAGTTTGGTGTAGCAATTCATTATCAGTGAAACAAGAAATAAAACAACTTATCTAATTAAAAGTTGTATGCAATTACTTGATGAAGATATTTGACCGCTTGCTAAGTAGTATTGAGTTAGCATCCCTTAAAAAGTAATAAACATAATTTATCAGCATGACCCCAAAATTTAGAAATGATTGGGGAGATCAAAGCACATGTTGGGGCATCATAAAAGGACACCATTTGAGGACATGTGAGAGAGTCTCCCACACTGGATCCACAAGGACAAAGTCTCTGTAAATAAAGAGTCCCATAAAATCTTCCTGACAGTAGAGCCGATGGGAGAGCATCAAAGCGGGCTTTTGAAAAGGCCCTTCTATATTTGCTTAGGGTTAGATTGTATAGATACCCTGCAGTAGAAGACTTGCATCCATCTAATATTTGGTAAAAGGATTTGGCAGCACTGGTGATAATCATTTGACCAATCAATGTCCCTAATTCTTTCTTTTACTGTTGATTTGGACTCCTCAAGGGTTAATTGTCCTAAATATTCAGCAGAGTCAAAGATTGTGAAGTTCTTCTATACAGATACAGTGCCAATATGGTAGCTGTCTAACAACAGCAGAAGCATGACATGTGTAGGGTCCAACATGGTTCTGAGTCCTGAGATTAGAATCTTGGTCCAGACCTGAACCTTAATATTTGGCTCATTAGCTTTAAGCCTCAAGACTGCATTAGGGGTGAATTTTGGGGTACATTTTGGGGTACCAAACTAACTCTTAATGAAATTCATAAGCCCCGTAAGTGTACATCGACCTTTCGTTTAACAACAGTTCAAAGTTACAATGGTCTCAGAAAAAATGACTTACAACTCAGCCTGAATGTTAGGACCATTGTACCCCCACCCCCCATGGTAACATAATTATAATTATTAACAGAAATTCTGAACCCAATTGTGGTGCAAGTAAAGGACTACCTCTTGGGCATCTAAAGTTTTAACCATAAGCTTTTGATTGCTGCCCGAATGTAATTTTTCTCATATTACCTTTAAATTTTAGTTATTGCTAATATGCTGTTTTGGGCAATAGAAGTGGCATAATTTACCTGAGCTGATAATTTCCTACAGGTCTGAAGTATTACGCCCAAGTATTTAAAACATTTGAGGTACTCTAATTTATGGGAACCAGTTGTCCACTTTGTTTTTGTCTTTTGTTAGGAAAAAAATATTTGTCATAGCTGATTACTAATTGTTCTTCATTACAGTATTTGTGTACTTGTCTGCTAGATGTTGAAGTACTGGGCAGCAGTATACAATGGATCATCCTGGTTGAAACCCTGCTTGCTCAGGGTCAATTATTCCCTCATCTTATCCAAGTTTCAAGTTTGGTCAATAGGTACCTGGCATATAGTTTGGTAATATGTTCAATAAACTAATTGGTCTATAATCAGCCAGGGTATTCCTATCATCCTTTTTGCATAAGGAAACAATTACAGCTTCCCATGAGACCTGTAATCTTAGCTGTGGTTAATATGTGCGGTTGATATGTGAAAAGAAGGAAGCCAATAAAAGGATCCACCAATTTGAATTGGATTTAATTAGCTTGGGGGGGGGTTATTCCCAGGGGCTTTACCATGTTTAATTTGGTTAATGATATTTTTAACTTCTTTGCATGTGACTAGAGGCCACTATGGTGTAAAGACAAAGAGTATTATTTATCTTATGGCACATTCATATTTCAATAAAAATACAAGAGATAAAAATACAAAATATAAAATATTAGAAACATATGTCTAGATTGTAGATACATTTTTTGCTTCATTTGTCATAGCCAATAAAGTCTCTACTATAGACTATTTTGGCACTCTGACACCATATGTTGGATAGTTTGTTTTTTGACCTTGCAGCCACAATTCAGTTTTTTGCCCCACTTATAGAGGGCGTCTGCGTATCTACCACGGCCAATGAGAATTCAGTTCAGTGTTGTCCATATTACGCAGGGATGGTTAAATATATATAGAGTCCCAAGTCCAGTCCACCTTCTCCCAAATAGCCTCGCAAGTCTTCTCTGCGTTTGCTATGTTCTGCTCTCCGTGCCCTTGGATGGCGTAGAGGAGGCAGCTGTTCCTTTTTTTTAATAAATTTTTTATTTTATTTTTAATACGAACAATCTTCCATTATACGGTGTGTCACCTGGGTACAAATATTTTATGCAGTAATAATTAAAATTACAACCATATTCTTTATATTGGTATTATTAGTTTTCTACTTTTATCTACATAGAGGCAGCTGAAGGGAATCTGCTACCTATCAGCACCACTACCTGTCAGCAGCCGATCCTCCCCTGTGTCTGTGAAGGCAGGCAGTTCTGTATCCAATCAGCCACCTCTCCCAATGCCTGAGGACTTGGGACAGAATCATCTTCAGCCCGTGGCCTCTCCAAACATTCCAAGGAAGACGTGCCACTCCCGTTGGACGGTCCCAGTTCCAGCTCCTCCTCCAAACCAGGCTCTGATAGGACCATGACATGTCTGTATTTGGTTGATTATACTAACACACTGTAGGCACTTCTGCCGGGCATGAACTGGGAAACAGACATCCTTACATGCATGTCCCTAATAGCTATCGTGGCACAGTGGTTAGAATGCAATATTGCACACAAACTCTGCCCACAGCCAGGAGTTTGATCCTTCACCCATCCTTCCATCCTTCCAAGGTTGGTAAAATGAGGACCCAGTTTGGGGGCAATATGCAAATAATGCTGACATTGCAAACCGCTCAGAAGGTGCTCTAAAGCACTATGAAGCAGTGCTTATAAATGTAAGTGCTATTGCTATTTCTATTGTCTGTCTTAGCAGTTTTAAGCCCCAATTCAGTTCTCTGAAGTCTCTTGCTTCTGGGCTATATAGGTTTTGCCCTCAAGGAAAGAGCATCACACATGCCAGTCTCTTATCTCCTGTGGCTGTGGATGTCACAGCTGATGCTTTCATATCTTAATATACTTGCAACCTTAGCAAGGAGGTCAGGAAGGGAATTTCCTCTGGTTAGGGATTAAAGTGCCTGCATAACAGCTTCCATGTATGGTGAGACTACAGTTGTCAGAAATTGCCAGTATTGACTTGATTGCATATGATCAATTATTCAACTTGTTTATAAAAAGGAAATGTTCCAATAAGCCTGCCATTTAGAACCGGGAACATTGGAACAAGAAAACTCCAGTCTCCCATTATCACTATACATAACCAGAAAAAAAAGAAAAGAAAACCTTCTTCAAAAGTGGGAAATCAATTCCCATTTGGTCCCTTACTAATCACATTTTCCCCTTTAACTAGTTCTGGATTCAGAGTGATTTCTATTTTGAGAGCCTGAGACAGATATTTAATGGCTTGTCAATGTGTAAAATACAGTTTTTAATTGAACTAGATACTAATTATTTTGCACTTTATTTGGTACTTTCTGTGTATTTGCATAACATTAGACTTTTTACTTCCTGATTTCTGTACAGTGTGGCATATTATTTGCATTGTCTATACAATGCAAACTCTGTATCAAGAAAATCCCCCTTTTCTAATTTCTACAAGTATATGCAGGCTTGCGCAATTCTTCCTTTTTCAGTTATTTCTGCATCTGCCAGTTATGGAGACATGGAGAACTTTGAAAATTTCACCCAAAGGATTTTTAACACATTTTCAAGCATTTCATCTCAATTTGATGTTTTGAAAACTACTCAAAAAAATGAAACATGAGATTCTCAGAATTTTTGGGTGGTGGTGGGGTGGTACTTGTAACAGAATCTCTGCCTACTCCCAGATAACAATTCACAAGTGGAACAGCTTGCCTTCAGAAATTGTAGGTGCTTCATCACTGGAGGTCCAAGACTGGAGGGTATCCTGCTTGAGCAGGGGGTTGGGCTAGAAGACCTCCAAAGTCCCTTCCAGCTCTGTTCTGGTTGATTGATAACCAGCTCTGGTTATCACAAATAAAGTGAGCCCAGAGTTCTGCTAAAGCAGTGGTTTTATTGGTAAATCCTTACCTTTGCATGTCTTTGTAGAAGTGCTATGATAAACATTTCAGGAAATTTAAATGTATTCTGATTCATTGTGTAAAACACTTTTTAGAAATAATGGTTTTGATTGCTTACAAGGCTGCAATAGACAGGCAGTATTTTAGAAAGGGCATCTTACTTCTTGTATAAGAAATGACTATTTTATAAAGCTACCAGTCTACACCTGAAAATAAATTGCCTTTTACTTCAGAAAAACTATAGTTTTATTTATGTACAAAATTAGTTTAATACCTTACAAATATATACATATGTGACATAGTTTAAGATTTCATAAATTGCACAGAAGTCCTAAATTTAATATAGTTTGTGAATTAGTCAGATTTCCATGAATAATTTGTGTTTATTATACAGTAGACATCTAGCTAACTTTTGCTTTTTCAGATACTAATCTTCCTTCCTTCCTTCCTTCCTTCCTTCCTTCCTTCCTTCCTTCCTTCCTTCCTTCCTTCCTTCCTTCCTTCCTTCCCAACATTAAGTGTAAGTCTTTTCCAACATTTTCTGAAGTTCAGTAAGAAGACGAGCTGTCTTTGAAGCAAAAGGCATTTTTCTTGGCATCCAGAGTAATTTAGGGATTATTAAGAGTACATGTTTTCCTGGCAAAGACATGGGAGACATAGTATAGCTCATTTACAGATTCAAAATAAACCTCTTTTAAAAGTATTTAAATTTGTGAATTGCAGCTAGAAAGAAATCCAGATTGACTTTATTGGGAAGCACCAAACCATAGATCCTAAAAGATGTTCTTTTTTGTTTTTTGTTCATTAACAATGAACCTTGTCTTTTTTTTTCCTTAGGTGGGTAATATTAAAGCCTAGCACCAAAACTGGCAGAGATGCTACAGAGGAAGTCACTATGTCATGGGTACAACCAGGATTGTTTCTTTTCTGTCCTAGCCACTCAGCATTCTTCCTAAAAGCATCCCACTTTCTGAGGTTTGGAGATTTTTTTTCCCTCTCTCACAAGTGACTGGGAATAGGTGAATGTAAAAAAAAAGAAAAGAAAAAAAGGAAGCTGCCTGAAAATCCTCCTAGATCAAACCAGGAATTTTTATGTTCCATTACGTACACCTCAATGGTAATTATCAATATGCTCTGAAAAGATGTAATATGGAGTGGGGTGATTGGGGCCATTCTGTTTTTCTTACTATCTGATCTCCTCACAGGAGAGTGTGAGTTGGGCCATTCACACTCCCTCAGCCCTAAGAAAGAGGCAGTGGCAAATTACCTGCAAAACTCTTGCCAAGAAAATTGCAGCACTTGTTCAGGCAGTTGCCAGGAGTCAAGATTGAATCAAAGGCATATAGTTGTGTGTATGAGAAAGAGGGAACATACACGTATACACAAACACACAAATAATTTTTAAAATAGTTCAATAATCCTATGTCACAAAAGTCAAAATGATATAGAAAGACTGGGTTTGAACCAGGAAGACCGAGATTTTGATCAGCCATGAAGCTCACTGTGTTTCAGTAACTATCCCTAAACTTCATTTATTTTACAGGTTTGCTTAGAAATAAAATGAACTAAAGAGTTTATATAGGTTTTCTTAAGCTTTTTGGAGAAAAGTGGAATAAAGATATAATCATAAGCAGGAGTGGGCTTCAAATTTTTTAGCAAAGGGTTCTCTACCCTAATGACTGGATGGGCGGGCGGGTGGTCATGTGACTGTGGGCGTGGCTAGGTGGTCATGTGACTGGGTGGGCGTGGCTGGTTGGTCATGTGACTGGGTGGGCGTGGCTGGTTGGTCATGTGACTGGGTGGGCATGGCCAATTCTGTTAATCTGTTAAATCTGACAAAAACTGGTAAAGTTGCTCCCTGCCACTAAT
>JANHFL010002903.1:70867-82949 GCA_032468155.1 Oxyrhabdium leporinum | reverse complement strand
TCAGGCTGCAGGGATCGCCATTGCCTATTGCCGCCGCCACGCGCCCCAGCGCCCATTTTCAACCTCCCCGTGCCCCATTTTCTGCCTGTTCAGATACCTGGCGTGCGGAAGCTGAAAATGGGGGGCGTGGAGCGGAGGTGGCAATAGGCAATGGTGATCCCTGCAGCCTGAAACAGTTGATCATCGGAGGCAGATTCAAGCAAAAACCAGCCGCTTCTGCTAATCAGGCTGGGCTGAAGAGTGTGTTCTCGCAGCCGGGGCAGGGTTGGTCAGTGGGGGCAGAGCCAGCCAGGAGTGGGATTTGGGGGTTCGCCGAACTCCGCAGAGTCTTAACAAAGGGTTCACCCAAACCCCCGCAAACCCCCAGCAGCCCACCCCTGATCATAAGTCAAATCAAGAGCCCATGTCTCAAGAACCCTATAATTAAAACCCCAGGAAGGAGCAGACAATATAAAGGAAGAACCACAAACAGCAATTGTCTACAACAGAATGTTGTGAGCTGAGAGGCTGTTGTAACCCAATTTCTTTTTTCATAATAAAGCAAATAGTGAATATTTGCTAGGACCAGAGTTGCTTGGGATGAAATATCTGCATTAATTCAGAAGAGTTTGATTCATAGCACAATCCAATCAAGTTCTCTGAGGGACAGTCTGTCACCTGTCTAGAAATGGGAGGAATGGCTGTCTGCATTGCCAAGTTATTTACAGATGAATAAAGTTAGCAGGCATTGACATCTTGTATAACCCTTGAGTCTCTCTTAAATGAAGCAGGAATGAGCTTTCCAATTTTCCTCACTGTGATATCCCACAGATACACTGGGACTATAACTTCCACTTGGAGAAGTTTATTCTGAACTAATTAAGTTTTTGGTGGATCTTTCTGATTAAATTTCAGGACTGTACATTGATAGTTTTCAGAAATAATACTGTTTGCTAGAATCCTAAAACACATTTTTCTATATCTGCTTTCTTCTTCAAATGTATTTAACTCTGTATAACTGCTGAAGTGTATGACATCACAATATTGTTTTGGAAAATGGTGTCACTTTATTTAATATAAATAAATTAAATGGGCTCATTTAATTGCCCATTTGCTAATGAAACAGTACTGTTGGGGGAAACTCAAATGCTAGAGAGGGAATTAAATTTTAAGGCCTTTTTTTGCAAAATATCAAAGCTGCCATTTAATCATTGAGGACATGCTTTCAAAGAATGTTAAATGTAATTTGGCAAGGTTTAAACCGGCACAAATGGCTAATTCACTGGAACTATTTATTGTAAGCAAAACATTGAACAGTTGACAGTCTGGGAGACTTTTCTTTTGCTCGGGGTAAAAATTATCAAAGTTTGTTCTAATAAACAATGTTTGCCTCCTATCCAAATAATGATCATGTGCTACTGGCCTTAAATTTTAAGCTTTCCACCTAGTTTTGTTTGTACTTAGGCCATCTCTAGGTTTGCCTCATCAAGAGAAGAAGCACATGAACCAAGCTACTACAGAAAAATAATCTGTTCCAAATAATCACTATTCTGTTCCATGTCTCATTCAGGAAACCACATCCTGGACTATTATGACACAGCCATTGTGAGGTTGCAGAAGTTTCTTACCAATAAAAATAAAATAGATAGGCACCATATCAAAGATACAGCACCAAAAGCTGGTTTGACAAAGAGCATAAAAGGCTCAACATATTTTTCTCCACAATTTATAAGTCCTGCATCACTGGTAACCGCTTCAAAGAAAAACCCTGTTGAAATTCTATGCTGGTAACCACTGTTAGTCAAAGGTCTCAACCTTTTTCTGATGCATCATAACAATAATCCCACTGCAAGTCCATCTTATTTTATTTGCCACTTTCCCTCTGATGTGTGGGTGACATTTTTGACTGCTTGACCGTATCTCAAGCAATCCCTTGACTCCCAGTTGTTGGTCCTCCTGAATGGCTGCCTGTTCCTCTCTGAGATTATCAAAGCAAATGTGAGCAAGAAGCAACTCAGAAGCAGTTTACGAATGCTCTGCCAACTTAGAAAGGGATTGAAAAGAACTGATGACTGACTTTGCTTTTCCATATTGCAACCTTTATATTAACTCCCTGGGCAGTATTTGCTTGATTTTGACTTCTACTTTAAGACAGCTGGGGAAGAGTTTGCTAGCATTACTTGATGTTAAAAGGGTGATTTTTATCATAGTTGGCCTACGTTGAATACTCTTTCTCAAAAATATATTTCTATTTTCTTTTTATAAAAATTATTTTATCAAAGATTATTATTACAGTGGTAAAACATAATACAAATTTTTAAAAGATAAAAGAATAACAAATTTGGTTTAGGCACCAGGCTAGAAAGGGGGAGTCTGTGAGTTTGTCTTAGCCCAACTCACCTCAAAAAGCTGTACTGGTGGGGAAAATAGGAGGAGGAAGATGTGTTGGATATGTTCGCTGCTGTGAGTTATATATAAAAATAATAAAGATGGCATATAGATGGTAGATAGATGATAGAGATAGATAATAGATAGATGATGGATGGATGGATGGATGGATGGAAGGAAGGAAGGAAGGATGGATAGGATAGGATAGTTAGGATAGATTACAATAGCACTTAGACTTATATACCACTTCACAGTGCTTTACAGCCCTCTCTAAGTGGTTTACAGTGTATGTTCAGCATATGGCCCCTAAGAATCTGGGTCCTCATTTTACCGACCTCGGAAGGATGGAAGATCTGAGTCAACCTTGAGCTGGTGAGACTCAAACTGCTGAATTGCTGGCAGCTGGCAGTCAGCAGAAGTAGCCTGCAGTACTGCATTCTAACCACTGCGCCACCACCACTCATCATAGATAGATGAAAGAGGGAGGGAGAAAAAGAGAGATGATAGAGAAATAGAGATAGATTATAGATAATAGAAAGAAAAAATATATAAAGAAGTGACTTACCATCTTCATCATAACAAGTATTAATAAATTTTGTAAATTTCAATCCTGGTTATTATAAATTAGTGACCTGGCATGCAGTCATGAGAAAAATTATGCATTCCCTGAATCTTTCTACATGGGATGTAAAGGCTTTCTTCTTCCATCTTCATCTTTTTTAAATTATAAGCTTTCAGACAGAAATTACTTTCTCATGTGTTTGGATACAAGAGAAAACAAACTATGTTCCTCTTTTTTACTGTCAAATTTGATCAGCTTTAATGATAATTCCCATTACCACTTTCTTATCAGAAAATATTATTATAAGGTAAGCCTGAGGCATACCACATACAAATGACACTTTTATTTTATTAGAAAATTAGCTTATCAGCTTATGGTTTTTAAGCAACATATTGGGTAGAGAGTGAAGATTGCTTAAGCCTTTCCCTGCTAATCAATTTTCAACTCCCATGTTCTTCTTGAATGTTTTTCTCCCTTTGCAAGTTCCCAGATATATGTGTTAAATGGGTGATTCCTATTTGAAATCTAAAGGGGAAAAGGGGATTTCAGTAAAAAAAAAAGGTCTGGTGAGATTAGCTTTATTATGAATTGAGGTATATTAGTGAAGCAGATTTCTTCATCACTATGATGGAAAAAACATGAAACTGGGAAAACAATCTTTGTGGAAGAAAGTGAAACTTACAGATGTGACAGCATGACCTCACTCCTTGATTCAAAATGTGCTGTGTTTAATTCTTAAATACGTTGATCTGCATATAATGTAGATCTATGTCATTCTTCTGTCATTTTGATTCAAACGACAACACTATCAGCAAGAGGGCAAATTGTACTAATTATCTTGTTGCTTAAGCAAAGGTTGTCGATTTTGGACTAGCAGAAGTAACTGGCTATGTATGGTGTGCCTCTCATCTCCATTTGCAGATTGCTCAAGTCCCTTCTATGGGGCATAAAGCTAGCAGCAGTCCAATACCGCTGGATATCGGTTGTGGTCTTCTGCAAAGCTGGCAGTTACTCATGCTGAGCAGAACATAAATGTTCCTCTTTTCATAAGAGAGTTTTTTTGGAGGTGGGTAGACTCATATTTTCAGTGCTGTAATCTCTAAGACATTTTAGGAAGGCTTTCAAACCACAAATACCTTCCATGTGGGAGTCAGGAATCTTGAATTGTATTTCTGGTGGCAAAGCTTTGTTAAGAACAAAGAAGAGGAATATAGGTCATGAAAAACAATCCCCCACCTCAAATACTAGCATCCAAGACAGTAGTTCTCTATCCCCTCATCTTCTCTGCTAAGAAATTGTGACCTGAAGTCTCTTTCTGCATTCAGAGCTAAATTTTGTGGATGAGACTTCAACTTGATTGTTGTTATCATGAATTGTGTAAGTCTTTGTGTAACTTGCACAAGGAAATAAAGATGGATAAGAGGGCACTTAGAAAAAGCCAAAGTCGGTTAAGAGGCTTAGTATATGCAAACGGGTGGCTGAGCTGAAGGAGGGAGATTTGGATAGGATGTTCACTATCAACCAAAATATTAGCTGAAAGCCTCAGAGCGCTTTTCATTTGTATCAAAGACAGAGAGAGCAAGATATAATCATATATGATTATTACATATGATAAAGGCTCTGTGATGACTGGGTTATCAGAACTGTCACTAGGAACTCCTTCCTAGTTAATTCCAGAAGGAAGATGCTGAAGGAATCATAAGTCATAATTTTATGTGTTCACATTAATAATTCTATTTTCAAATTATATAACAGTTCATTTGATTCACTGTCAAATGTCGTACATAAAAATGATTCTGATTATGCCTTCCCCACATTCCAACAAATGACATTTCATAAAGAGAAAGAAACAGAGGAGAAAAGAAAACTATTTCCAAATCAGGAAAGGATTGAGGGTAGCAGCAAAAGCTTTGGGAATTTAGAAATCTCCCTGGAGTCTTGGGATTATGCTCTGATAGGGAAGAACCAAATTAATCAGTGGAACGACTTGCCTCCAGAAGTTGTGGGTGCTTCAACACTGGAGGTTTTTAGGAGATTGGACAACCATTTGTCAGAAACAGTACAGGGTTTACTGCTTGAGCGGTAACTAGAAGACCTCATCCCTTCCTACTCTGTTATTCTGTTATTCAAATACAAGACAAACAAAAAAAGCAGATGCCCTCAAAAGTGAAAAACCTCCCACCACATTTCCTTCAAGTAAAATCTGCCTCCTAGTGGCTCCATGAATATGTTCTTGGCAATAGCATAGAAGTAGGTGGTTGTTGCCTTTTTTAGGATGTTTTTATAACTTCCCAAATTACTCTTCAGCCCTCAGATTTCCTAGTGGTGTTCGATTAAATTACTAAATTTGTTTAGCTTTGTGACCTGCTGTGGTGTCTGCATGGAAGACCATTTATCTTGTTTATCCACCAAATAATTAAATAAGGTTTAAATAGGTACAAGTATTTGTGAATTGTCCGAAACCAAATGCAATTTAATAAATCTTCGATGAGTGGCTTTTTTGTGAACTTAGAAAATTCATCAGAGTGATTTATAGTTAGGATATCCTGGAGTTAACATTTTCTCCTAGGCATTACTTGCTCAGAAAGTCTGGACAGTGTGACTGGTAGCTACAATGTAATATATTTCTCTGGAAAATAGGAAAACACCATGTTGATAAGTTTCATTTTGAATAATGTTCTTCTCAGGATGTAATGAAAATGCAGAATTTTCCCATTTTCCAAAGCAGCATACTTTGTATAAACAAGGGATGTAAACAAGATGCAAGGGAAAACAAGTGGGATCACCACTAACATGGCATCCTTTTTTATGAATTCGTAATAACATTTTTAAAAAAGATATTAGATGAGCTTTGTTCTTTCTATATAACCTGTGTTGTTATGTTTAATTCAGATTCTGTGGTCCAGTGAAAAAGATAATGCTTTTCTTTTTCCCATCCTTTTCCTCCAGGCACAGACTGAGAGCATGATGTTTTGTTACTGCATGATATTTGTTGTTGGAGCAGTGCTCATGTGCCGAGAAACACTTGCAGTTCGTAGCTGTTCAGTGGAAAACACGATAGCCTTCTACGATTTCTGCAATCTCACGTGGGTGCCACCTATGCCTGAACGTGTTGTTATTCTATTCCTAAACTTCAATTTCATCCAAGAAGTTAATGCAAACTCTTTCCCTCTGAGGGAGAAACTAAAGATTTTATTCCTTGGGACACAAAAACGCTTTCCCTTAACCATAGGAAAAGATGCTTTTAGGAACTTGCCAAACTTACAACAACTGGATTTAGGTGGCAACAAAGTGATGGTGTTAGACCCTGATGCTTTTGTGGGCTTGTCTAGAATACGTATTCTTAAACTGTATCAAAATAAACTTGATAGATCCATTCTGGAAGAGGATTACCTCAGAGATTTGATTTCATTGGAATATCTGGACCTCAAATATAATAGAATCACTCATGTTCGCCCTCACAGTGTATTTTATAACATGAAATCCTTGGACATTCTAGACTTGGAATCAAACCCTATTGCATCTATCTGTGAAGGGGATCTTAACAGTTTCCGAGGAGCAAAGTTCAAATTCTTTAGTCTTCGTTATACTTATCTGTATACAACATCTGTGAATTGGGCTACTTGTGGGAATCCTTTAAAAAATGTTAGCATAGAAACCCTGGACGTTGGAAAAAATGGCTGGAATACAACTCTAACACAGAGATTCTGTGCAGCTATTAGAGGGTCCCCACTGTTGGGTTTGAATATTTCCTCTCATGGTATGGGTGCATCATTTGGATTTAATAATCTTCCTGATCCTGATATTAATACATTTGCAGGTCTTAATGACAGTGGCCTCATCTTGCTTGATATATCAAAAGGCTGGATTTTTTCTCTTAAACCGCAAGTATTTCAATATCTCCATGATTTGAAGCTGCTAAATCTAAACAATAATAAAATAAATAAAATTTCGAACGGAGCATTTCTTGGTCTTCAGAATCTGCAGCATCTATACCTATCAAACAATCTGCTTGGTGAGCTCTTTAAGGACACTTTTAAAGGTCTTCTTAATGTGATTCAGATAGATCTAAAACATAATCACATTGGAGTGATTGATAGAGATCCATTCAAATCTTTACCAAAGCTTCAACATGTGGATCTCAGGGATAACGCTTTAAAAGTAATAGATTATCTCCCAAATCTCTTCAATGTTATGTTAGGTAACAACCGGATACAGACTGCACCTTATTGGAAAATACGATTTATAAATGCCACAGTCCTTGACTTAGAAGGAAACAGATTGGGGAATCTGGGTGATCTCTATGAACTTCTCCAATTTCCAGACCTGAAGTATCTTGTTTTAAAAAACAATCGTTTATCCTATTGCTTCAAATATAAAGACATTGCAAAAGACAATCGGTTGATTTACTTGGATCTTGGAGACAACATGCTAAAGCTTATATGGGAGAGAGGTTTATGCTTGGATGTGTTCAAAGCACTTTCCCACCTGGAAATTCTCTATCTCAATAACAACTACCTTTCTTTCATCCCAGAGGGTATATTTAGTGAGCTAATATCACTCAAGACACTTGACATGTCTAACAACCTATTGACTTCCATTTCTCAAGATGCCTTTCCTACAAACCTGAAAGTTCTTAATTTGTCATCAAATCAGCTATTTTACCCTGATCCTCAGCTCTTTGCAACATTAGACCAGCTGGATATCACTCATAACACATTTTACTGTAATTGCCTATTAAGCAACTTTATTGTGTGGCTAAATCAAACCAACGTTACTTTAGATGGCTCACACAATGACATATTTTGTTCTGGACCACCGGAGTTTGCTGATGTTCCTCTCCAAAGCTTAGATACAGAAAATTGCAATGAACACAAGCTCATGGAGCCTCTGCAGCTGTCACTCTTCATTTTTACCTGTGTCAGTATAACTGTGTTTCTAGTAGCAGTAGTTGTTTTTACTCGTTTTAGAGGAGTTTGTTTCCTCTGGTATAAAACACTCACACAATTCCTCATGAAGGAGCTCCCACCAGAACTGGATCAACAGGGATACAAGTATGATGTTTACCTTTGCTATAGCAGGAAAGACTTTGAGTGGGTCCAAAGTTCCTTGATAAAGCATCTAGATTCTCAGTATTCTAAGAAGAACAGATTTGCTCTCTGCTTTGAAGACAGAGACTTCCTGCCTGGGGAGGATCATATCAGTAATATTCATGATGCTATCTGGAACTGCAGGAAAACAATTTGCGTGGTCACAAGACAGTTTCTCAAGGATGGCTGGTGTGTGGAAGCCTTTAATTTTGCCCAGAGCAGGTATTTTTCGGATCTGGAGGATATTCTCATAATGGTGGTAGCTGGATCTCTTTCTCAATATCAGCTTATGAAATATCAACCAATCAGGGTCTTTTTGCAAAGGGGGCAGTACTTGAGATGGCCAGAAGACCATCAAGATTTGGAGTGGTTTTTAAGCACACTGTCTCAGCAAATAATGAACGAAAAGAAAACTAAGAAGTCCCCTGCGTTAGAATTGAAGGTTATAACCGTTTCCTAACAGGTGTGGTTCCTGGCCACCATGCAATATCATAAGAAGGCTGACTTTCCAGAAAATTTACCAATTCATTCTGATATCATAGTGAGCCATTCTTTCTGCCCAACGAGCTAAGTGGATCTGGTATTGATGCTTCTGTTACATCTCTGGTAAACTTGACTTTATTTTTTTCACTATAAAATGTCAGTTTAGTTATTATAGTGTTAAAGCCAAGTTGTGGAAGCCATACAGTTAGTCCTCAACTTATAATCACAATTGGCCCCAAAATTTATGTTGTCACGTGAGAAATTTGTTAAGTGAGTTTGGCCCCGTTTTACGACTTTTCTTGCCATATTTATTAAGTGAATCACTGCAGTTGTTAGATTAGCAACACGGTTGTTAAGTGAATCTGGTTGCCACATTGACTTTGCTTCTCAGAAGGTCACAAAAGGGCATCACGTGACCCAGGACACTACAGCTGTCATAAATGTGAGTCAGTTGTCAAGCATCCGAATGTAAATCACATGACCATGGGGCAACGGTCATAAGTATGAAAAACGGCCATAAATCACTTTTTTCAGTGCCTTTGTAGCTATAAACAGTCATTAAGTGAACTGTTGTAAGTCCAGGACCATCTGTACTGTTTTGGAAAGCTCTTGCACATTTATATCTGCTGAAATAAAGGAATGGTGCAGTTTAATGCAACTATAAATGTTGCTGATGTTACTCAGCCCAAAAGATGGGTAGGTGGGGGATGTTGCAGTTTCCGCTTTGGTGAGTTATCTAATAGATCAGTGCAAACATTCAGTAGAGCAGTGTTTTTCAACCTTGACAACTTTAAAAAGTGTGGACTCCAACTCCCAGAATTCTGGGAACTCCACACATCTTAAGGTTGCTAAGCTTCAGAAACACTCTAATAGAGATTTAGTTTTATTAGGAGCTAAGATACAAACATGCCTCCCCCCACTCCAGAGTTTTGTAATGTATACAGTATCCATATTTCTTTGTGCATTGAGCAATCAGAGCCTGTAGATTTGTGCCAAATTCAGTTCAAGATATTCACATGCCTTCCTGTCTTGAGGGGCCATCCTTTTTAGACTTCCTGTTCATGGAGAGGTTTGTTTATATTCAACTAAAAAAAAACCAGGGTCGCAGGAGTGCTTGGTGTACAAGATGAGGTGCAGGGTAGCTTGCATTCTTATCCTGAAAGCTTTCAGGGAGTGATAATTGAAATATGGAATGACTAAACATTTTCAACGTACATTTTTTCAGGCAGAGGTGTGTTTTGTTTTTGCACACATATTTCTTCTCAAGAGCAATGTTTTGAAATCTAACTTAGTAGATCACTTTCTATCAAGATGGTTTTTTGGGGCTCAGTTTTTCATTCCTGTAAACGAAGCACTTACCAGGGAGGATTGCATCATTGCAAGTTCTTCCCTTCTGTGTGTGTTTTTGTCATGTGCACAAGATATCCCAACATGATCTTCTGATGCAGACTTCCTTTAGCTGTCCAGATTTGTTAGATTGCAACTGCCATAATTCCAGCCAAATTTGGGAAATGTTCAAAGTATTTCACTAGTATGAGTCTCTGAGGCAGGGCCTTCCAACAATATTTATTTTGAATGCAATAGAAAGAAAATATATAATAAAGGTTTAAGTACAACTATCTCAGTGGCTAAACAATTTGGGCCTTAGTAGAGTGAAACCCAGTACTTCACCTCTTACATATTATTTTCATTTTATACATATTAAACTGTTAGTAAATGTTTAAACATATTATTTAAAAAACTATTTTGTGAGCCTCTTGAATTTGTTTATATTAACTACCTCAGAACAGGTGTGCATGAGAATTTAATTCAGTTTATTTTTTATAAACTTTTACCCAAACTTTCCCCCCCAAATTAAGAAAATATTAAAGAGGTTAAAAACCTGAATATAGGAGACCACAACAATGACAGTTCTTCTAACAGTCAAACAATGTTCACACTAATTTTTTTGAAGATACCAGATTATTTTACATGTGACTGAATTAATTTAAATGTGGACTGTTTAACACAAAACAGCATTCTTGTCCCCTGTTAATACAAAGTGCATGACCAGTTAACTGGTATCAGGAGGCATTATGCATTTCCAACAGATGTATAATTGATATGTGATTCACTGATATGCATTTTGATCTCAAAGAAAGTCTTAAATATTTCTGCTAGCCTTATTATGGGTGATTAGAAAGCACAAGTTCAGTTAGTGGACTGAAAATAATAGCTGAAATATGGTAATGTGCCTCTTCTTTTCTCTCTGAAATGCAAAAGTTAAATTGACTGCTGAAGAAAGTATAGAATAGTCCATCTGAGAGAGCTGGATATGAGGGGAAAATAATATTCATTCCACCAAGAAGCAATCTGCTCCCTTTATCACATTAGAAGTGATTTTCCTAAACAACCTACAAGGAAACCCAGTTAATGGAAAGAGAGTATTTGTTCCAGCAATGCTAGATTACTCAGCATCTTTGCCAGACATGTAGAACAGAGCTTTCTGTCTTATCCAGGGTAGGAGAACATCCATGTAGTGAAAGAATAGAGAGGTCAATGCCTTTTTTCTCACCCTGCTGGATTTTTAACTTGGAGAAGAACAAGCTGTATGTAGCATAGAATGAGAGGAGCTGGCCCTTTGCTTTCCAGCATGCTAGCTTTCCATTGTAAAACTAGTTGTCTTTAACAGAAACAATCTGGGAGGCAGGGCATCTGGTGGGCACCAAAAGAAATGCCCAGAAGTAGATTGCCTCCCTCCAAATGCCTTGTTGGGGAACCCTGAACATAGAAGGGTGGGTTATGATCTTAAACCACCAGGAGTGTATCTGGAATACTGAAGTATCTACTATGGTACTGGTAATTTCTGAGTGGCATTCTCCTGTTGTTCCAGGGTTTTTTTTTGTGTTTTTTTTAAGTGTGCAAATTGGGATTTCTCAAAAAATCCAAAGGAGCGAAATGGCAGTTTCTCTCTTCAATAACTTTCCCAAAGTGTAAAGTGTTTTGGTTAAAATACTGTTTTCATAATATTGATTTATGGGATATTTTGCATTTTCGCTTTGTCATATTATGATCTTAACTGGTATTTTGCTGTATGTTACATAATGAGATGTACATTTATTTTATATAATTAAAGGATTCAAAACAAGCAAGAATGTTATTTCTAAATGCTAATGTAAAGATACAAGAGGAAAGTTTTTCAGCATTTCAGTGATGTTTATGCTAGATGTACAGTATCTCCTAAGGTTTAACTGAAAATTGAAAATTTCTTATTCCTTCCTTTTAAATGACTGCTAATAGTATTTAGTGATGATAAATATCTTCATTGAAATGGAAGACACACATTTATACTCGTGTCGTGTCAAATCAGTTCAGTAAAACAATGTGGACCCTGTTTGGAAAATAAGTATTTTGTGTTTTAAATGAATTATATTAATCTTATTGAATATGGAAACTGGAACATGATTTTATACTCTTTATCCTCTAGATGGCGGTATGGGATTTTGACAACTCTTTATTTTATTTTTATTTATTTATTTTCACATTTATATACCGCCCCATTCCGAAGACTCGGGGCGGTTTACAACTTATAAGCAATACT